>CP136057.1:134205444-134377944 GCA_032464435.1 Aegilops umbellulata | reverse complement strand
AGCGGTCTGAATTATGCTAGGTTCTCAGCCACTTTTTAGATCTTCAAGGTCAGTTCAGTGTATGCAAGTTTTCTTCATCAGAGTTATAATGGAATGTTTGAGATGTAAAAAGTAAAGTTAGTTACAAGAACTTCATATAACCTAGCCTCTAACGCTTAGTGTTTTAGTATATCTTTATCACTCGTTTTTGTGCTAGTTTTTTTCTATCTAAGGTAGTGTAATAGGACGGGCTTAAAAATGGCTCAAAATCCCCTTTAAAAAGATACCCCAAACCCTCAAAAGAAATATACGCCAAAAAAAGTCATTCTATTTTAGATCTCCTCAAAAGCAAACAGGAAATATATCAAGTGAATGTTTGGTGGCCTAGCTTGTAGCGCAAGCCTGGCGAAAGATATTTTAGATATGTAAGAGTATTTCCCACCATATTTGGCCAAATTGGCCTCCTATATAGCTGCAAACGAGTCCGTCTACAAAAGTCACCCGACTCCCTGTTCATCCGAACGACCACACCCCTTATTTTTAAAATGCCAAATCCATACGAGGATGAACGCAGATCATTCGATCAATATAGCACACAAGCAACTCAACACAAGCCAAAATATAATCTAGGACAAATAAGATTGAAAATTCATACATAGGTGATACACCGATGAATCAGGCACCTTGTTTGTGCTTGTTGATCTCCTCTTTTGGTTGGTGAACCACCCATTGGCATGGTTATCTATGAGGCTAGTGTCGGTCAACATGATCCTCGACTCCTTTGTGATCCTCCCGAACCTCACCTCCTCCTCTCTCTCTCTCTCTCTCTCTCTCTCTCTCTCTCTCTCTCAAGCTCAATCGTCCTATATGTCTTGGTCTTCTCAAGCTCCATTTGCTCCCATTAGTTCGCCTTCTCCATCTCCATCCTCTCTCTAAATCTTCGACCTCTCCCACACCCTTTACCAATTGAAATCCATCCTCTCCATTTGCATGTTCAAAAAGATCTTGTATCTTTCTGCCTTCTCCTCTCTTTTCTTCAATTCTTGCCCTTTGTCGGGAAAGATATCTGTCCATATGGCGAACATCTTTCTCGTCACACGACCCTTTCTTTCTCCAAATTCTACCCTCAAGTGCTTACTCCTCTTTGGCTCGGTCCCAAGTCCGACTGCCCCTCCAACTTGGTCATCTTCGTCATATAATCCAATGGATTGGTGGGATATTCTGCAACCATTGTTCACCTTCTTCTTGGTGGGGCTCTTGAGATCTTCGGAGAGGTTTTTCAAATTTGGTTTGTCATTCAAATCCAACCAACAACAGGGCAAACTGAATGTGTTATTCTCAATTTGATGGTACAATGTGGCGGCCAACCCCATCTAGCAAGCAAAAATCACACATCAACGTAATACAAGAAAGGAAGATGTGCAACCAAAACTCACATGGCTTCTGATTACAATATCTTATTGGCGCAGGTCCTTAAGGTGGAGGATACTCTGAAGGGCATGTACAAGGTGCACGATGCCCTTCACGTCAAGGATGTGAAGGCAAGCGAAGAGCTCAAAAAGCTCCGCCTGGCGCATGCCGAGCTCCAGACCCAGGCTCGGGCCGACCACGAGGTGCTCCAGCATGTGGAGTAAAATGCCGTTGGTAAGCCGTTTTTACTTCAGTGTGTGTTTGGCAGCAAGGGGTTCGTCAAGCTCACCCAGTTGTGGCGCTTAGCATAGGTCTTCGCAGATCTCCCGAAGAGTGCATCGGACACCAACCATTACTTCGGCGAGCGGGAGGGCCACGAGGCGGAGAAGGTGTTCTGGCAACAGTTCCAGGCGTCTCTGCGTCCGAAGCTACTGAATCATCGGATGAAGCAGCTGGTGGAGCTTCTTCGTATGGCTAGGCCGACGCTCCAGGCCCTCTGCATCAATCTGTGGCCTGCGGAGGTGCTGCCAACTAGCCTCTTCGGGCTCCTAGTGTTGGGGAACGTTGCAGAAAATTAAAATTTTTCCTACGGTTTCACCAAGATCCATCTATGAGTTCATCTAGCAACGAGTATTCATATTGGATAGCATCTACATACCACTTTGTAGATCGCAACGGAAGCGTTCGAGTGAACGTGGATGAGGTAGTCGTACTTGCCGTGATCCAATTCACCGATGATCTAGTACCGAACGGACGGCACCTCCGCGTTCAACACACGTACGGGACGGGAGACGTCTCCTCCTTCTTGATCCAGCAAGGGGGAAGGAGAGGTTGAGGAAGATCCAGCACGACGGTGTGGTGGTGGATGCAGCAGAACTCCGGCAGGGCTTCGCTAAGCAACTACGGGAGGAGGAGGAGGTGTTGCAGGGAGGAGGGAGGAGCCAGGGCATTAGGGTTGGTTTGCTCCTCCTTTTCCCCACTATATATAGGGCCAAGGGAGAGGGGGAGGCGCAGCCCTTGCCCCTTCCTCCAAGGAAGGGTGCGGCCAAGGGTGGGGAGGAGTCCATCCTCCCCAAGGCACCTCGGAGGTGCCTTCCCCTTGTAGGACTCTCCCCTTTTTTTTTCTCTCTTGGCGCATGGGCCTCTTGGGGCTGGTTCCCTTGGCCCATATAGGCCAAGGCGCACCCCCTACAGCCCATGTGGCCCTCCGGGGTAGGTGGACCCCCCCGGTGGACCCCCGGGACCCCTCCGGTGGTCCCGGTACAATACCGATAACACCGAAACTTGTCCCGATGACCAGAATAGCACTTCCTATATATAATTCTTCACCTCCGGACCATTCCGGAACTCCTCGTGACGTCCGGGATCTCATCGGGGACTCCGAACAACATTCGGGTTACTGCACATACATATCTTCACAACCCTAGCGTCACCGAACCTTAAGTGTGTAGACCCTACGGGTTCGGGAGACATGCAGACATAACCGAGACGGCTCTCGGGCAATAACCAACAGCGGGATCTGGATACCCATGTTGGCTCCCACATGCTCCACGATGATCTCATCGGATGAACCACGATGTCGAGGATTCAATTAATCCCGTATACGATTCCCTTTGTCAATCGGTATTTTACTTGCCCGAGATTCGATCGTCGGTATACCAATACCTCGTTCAATCTCGTTACCGGCAAGTCACTTTTCTCGTACCGTAATGCATGATCCCGTGATCAAACACTTTGATCACATTGAGCTCATTGTGATGATGCATTACCGAGAGGGCCCGGTGATACCTCTCCGTCAAGCGGAGTGACAAATCCCAGTCTCGATCCATGTCAACCCAACAGACACTTTCAGAGATACCCGTAGTATACCTTTATAGTCACCCAGTTACGTTGTGACGTTTGGCACACCCAAAGCACTCCTACGGTATCCGGGAGTTACACGATCTCATGGTCTAAGGAAAGGATACTTGACATTGGATAACTCTAGCAAACGAACTAGCGATCTTATGCTATGTTTAGGATTGGGTCTTGTCCATCACATCATTCTCCTAATGATGTGATCCCGTTATCGATGACATCCAATGTCCATAGTCAGGAAACCATGACTATCTGTCGATCAACGAGCTAGTCAACTAGAGGCTCACTAGGGACATGTTGTTGTCTGTTATTCACACATGTATTACGATTTCCGGTTAACACAATTATAGCACGAATAAAGACAATTATCATGAATAAGGAAATATAATAATAATGCTTTTATTATTGCCTCTAGGGCATATTTCCAACAGTCTCCCACTTGCACTAGAGTCAATAATCTAGTTACATTGCGATGAATCGAACACCCATAGAGTTCTGGTGCTGATCATGTTTTGCCTTAGGGAGAGGTTTAGTCAACGGATCTGCGACATTCAGATCCGTGTGCACTTTACAAATTTCTATGTCTCCATCTTGAACATTTTCACGAATGGAGTTGAAGCGACGCTTGATGTGCCTAGTCTTCTTGTGAAACCTGGGCTCCTTTGCAAGTGCAATAGCTCCAGTGTTGTCACAGAAGAGCTTGATTGGCCCCGACACATTGGGTATGACTCCGAGGTCGGTGATGAACTCCTTCACCCAAATTGCTTCATGTGCTGCCTTCGAGGCTGCCATGTACTCCGCTTCACATGTAGATCCCGCCACGACGCTTTGCTTGCAACTGCACCAGCTTACTGCCCCACCATTCAAAATATACACGTATCCGGTTTGTGACTTAGAGTCATCCAGATCTGTGTCGAAGCTAGCGTCGACGTAACCTTTTACGACGAGCTCTTCGTCACCTCCATAAACGAGAAACATTTCCTTGGTCCTTTTCAGGTACTTCAGGATATTCTTGACCGCTGTCCAGTGTTCCTTGCCGGGATTGCTTTGGTACCTTCCTACCAAACTTACGGCAAGGTTTACATCAGGTCTGGTACACAGCATGGCATACATAATAGAACCTATGGCTGAGGCATAGGGGATGACGCTCATCTCTTCTATATCTTCTGCCGTGGTCGGACATTGAGCTGAGCTCAATTTCACACCTTGTAATACAGGTAAGAACCCTTTCTTAGATTGATCCATATTGAACTTCTTCAATATCTTATCAAGGTATGTGCTTTGTGAAAGACCTATGAGGCATCTCGATCTATCTCTATAGATCATGATGCCTAATATATAAGCAGCTTCTCCAAGGTCTTTCATTGAAAAACTTTTATTCAAGTAGGCCTTAATGCTGTCCAAGAGTTCTATATCATTTCCCATCAAAAGTATGTCGTCTACATATAATATGAGAAATGCTACAGCGCTCCCACTCACTTTCTTGTAAACACAGGCTTCTCCATAAGTCTGTGTAAACCCAAACGCTTTGATCATCTCATCAAAGCGAATGTTCCAACTCCGAGATGCTTGCACCAGCCCATAAATCGAGCGTTGGAGCTTGCACACCTTGTCAGCATTCTTAGGATCGACAAAACCTTCCGGCTGCATCATATACAATTCTTCCTTAAGGAAACCATTAAGGAATGCCGTTTTGACGTCCATTTGCCATATCTCATAATCATAGTATGCGGCAATTGCTAACATGATTCGGACGGACTTCAGCTTCGCTACCGGTGAGAAAGTCTCATTGTAGTCAACCCCTTGAACTCATCGATAACCCTTAGCGACAAGCCGAGCTTTATAGATGGTCACATTACCATCCGCGTCTGTCTTCTTCTTAAAGATCCATTTATTTTCTATGGCTCGCCGTTCAATGGGCAAGTCAGTCAAAGTCCATACTTCGTTTTCATACATGGATCCTATCTCGGATTTCATGGCTTCCAGCCATTTGTCGGAATCTGGGCCCGCCATTGCTTCCTCATAGTTCGAAGGTTCACCGTTGTCTAACAACATGATTTCCAAGACAGGGTTGCCGTACCACTCTGGTGCGGAACGTGTCCTTGTGGACCTTCGAATTTCAGTAGGAGCTTGATCAGAAGTATCTTGATCATAATCATTAATTTCCTCTCTAGTCGGTGCAGGCACCTCAGGAACGATTTCTTGAGTTTTGCCATTTTCCGGTTCAAGAGGTAATACTTCATCAAGTTCTACTTTCCTCCCACTTACTTCTTTCGAGAGAAACTCTTTCTCTAGAAAGGATCCATTCTTGGCAACAAAGATCTTGCCTTCGGATCTGAGGTAGAAGGTATACCCAACAGTTTCTTTAGGGTATCCTATGAAGACGCATTTTTCCGATTTGGGTTCGAGCTTTTCAGGTTGAAGTTTCTTGACATAAGCATCGCATCCCCAAACTTTTAGAAACGACAGCTTAGGTTTCTTCCCAAACCATAATTCATACGGTGTCGTCTCAACGGATTTCGACGGAGCCCTATTTAAAGTGAATGCGGCAGTCTCTAAAGCATAGCCCCAAAAAGATAGCGGTAAGTCGGTAAGAGACATCATAGATCGCACCATATCTAATAGAGTGCGATTACGACGTTCGGACACACCATTACGCTGAGGTGTTCCAGGCGGCGTGAGTTGTGAAACTATTCCACATTTTCTTAAGTGTGTGCCAAATTCGTGACTCAAGTATTCTCCTCCACGATCTGATCGTAGAAACTTGATCTTTCTATCACGTTGATTTTCAACCTCACTCTGAAATTCCTTGAACTTTTCAAAGGTCTCAGACTTGTGTTTCATTAAGTAGATATACCCATATCTACTCAAGTCATCAGTGAGGGTGAGAACATAACGATAGCCTCCGCGAGCCTCAACACTCATTGGACCACACACATCGGTATGTATGATTTCCAATAAGTTGGTTGCTCGCTCCATTGTTCCTGAGAACGGAGTCTTGGTCATTTTACCCATGAGGCATGGTTCGCACGTGTCAAATGATTCATAATCAAGAGACTCTAAAAGTCCATCTGTATGGAGCTTCTTCATGCGTTTGACACCTATGTGACCAAGGCGGCAGTGCCACAAATATGTGGGACTATTGTTATCAACTTTAACTCTTTTGGTACTCACACTATGAATATGTGTATCATCACGTACGAGATTCATTAAGAATAAACCATTAACCATCGGAGCATGACCATAAAACATATCTCTCATATAAATAGAACAACCATTATTCTCGGATTTAAATGAGTAGCCATCTCGAATTAAGCGAGATCCAGATACAATGTTCATGCTCAAACTTGGTACTAAATAAAAATTATTTAGGTTTAAAACTAATCCCGTAGGTAGATGTAGAGGCAGCGTGCCGACGGCGATCACATCGACCTTGGAACCATTCCCGACGCACATCGTCACCTCGTCCTTCGCCAGTCTCCGTTTATTCCGCAGCTCCTGCTTTGAGTTACAAATATGAGCAACTGCACCGGTATCAAATACCCAAGAGCTACTACGAGTACTGGTAAGGTACACATCAATTACATGTATATCACATATACCTTTGGTTTTGCCGGCCTTCTTGTCCGCTAAGTATTTGGGGCAGTTCCGCTTCCAGTGACCACTTCCCTTGCAATAAAAGCACTCAGTTTCGGGCTTGGGTCCATTCTTTGGCTTCTTCCCGGCAACTTGCTTACCGGGCGCGGCAACTTCCTTGCCGTCCTTCTTGAAGTTCTTTTTACCCTTGCCCTTCTTGAACTTAGTGGTTTTATTCACCATCAACACTTGATGCTCCTTCTTGATTTCTACCTCTGCTGATTTCAGCATAGCATATACCTCAGGAATGGTCTTTACCATCCCCTGCATATTGTAGTTCATCACAAAGCTCTTGTAGCTAGGTGGAAGCGACTGGAGGATTCTGTCAATGACCGCTTCATCCGGGAGATTAACTTCTAGTTGAGTCATGCGGTTGTGCAACCCAGACATTTTGAGTATGTGCTCACTCACAGAGCCATTTTCCTCCATCTTACAGCTAAAGAATTTGTCGGAGACTTCATATCTCTCGACCCGGGCATGAGCTTGGAAAACCATTTTCAGCTCTTCGAACATCTCATATGCTCCATGTCTCTCAAAACGCTTTTGGAGCCCCGGCTCTAAGCTGTAAAGCATGCCGCACTGAACGAGGGAGTAATCATCGCAGCGTGACTGCCAAGCGTTCATAACGTCTTGTTCTGCAGGGAGAATAGGTGCGTCACCCAGCGGTGCTCTTAGGACATAATCTTTCTTGGCAGCTATGAGGATAATCCTCAGGTTCCGGACCCAGTCCGTATAGTTGCTACCATCGTCTTTCAGCTTGGTTTTCTCTAGGAACGCGTTGAAGTTGAGGACTACGTTGGCCATTTGATCTACAAGACATATTGTAAATATTTAGACTAAGTTCATGATAATAAAGTTCATTTAATCAAATTTAATGAACTCCCACTTAGATAGACATCCCTCTACTAGTCATCTAAGTATTACATGATCCGAGTCAACTAGGCCGTGTCCGATCATCACGTGAGACGGACTAGTCAACATCGGTGAACATCTTCATGTTGATCGTATCTTCTATACGACTCATGCTCGACCTTTCGGTCTTCTGTGTTCCGAGGCCATGTCTGTACATGCTAGGCTCGTCAAGTCAACCTAAGTGTTTTGCGTGTGTAAATCTGTCTTACACCCGTTGTATGCGAACGTAAGGACCTATCACACCCGATCATCATGTGGTGCTTCGGAACGACGAACCTTAGCAACGGTGCACAGTTAGGGAGAACACTTTCTTGAAATTATTATGAGGGATCATCTTATTTACTACCGTCGTTCTAAGTAAACAAGATGCAAAACATGATAAACATCACATGCAATCAAATAATAAACGTGACATGATATGGCCAATATCACATAGCTCCTTCGATCTTCATCTTGGGGCTCCATGATCATCTTGTCACCGGCTTGACACCATGATCTTCATCATCATGATCTTCATCATCGTGTCTCCATGAAGTTGCTCGCCAACTATTACTTCTACTACTATGGCTAACGCGTTTAGCAATAAAGTAAAGTAACTTACATGGCGATTCTCAATGACACGCAGGTCATACAAAAAATAAAGACAACTCCTATGGCTCCTGCCGGTTGTCATACTCATCGACATGCAAGTCGTGATTCCTATTACAATAGCATGAACATCTCATACATCACATATAGATCATTAATCATTCATCACAACTTTGGCCATATCATATCACAAAACACTTGCTGCAAAAACAAGTTAGACGTCTTCTAATTGTTGTTGCAAGTTTTACGTGGCTGAATTAGGGTTCTAGCAAGAACGTTTTCTTACCTACGTAATAACCACAACGTGAATTGTCAATCTCTATTTACCCTTCATAAGGACCCTGTTCATCGAATCCGATCCAACTAAAGTAGGAGAGACAGACACCCGCCAGCCACCTTATGCAACTAGTGCATGTTAGTCGGTGGAACCGGTCTCACGTAAGCGTACGTGTAAAGTTGGTCCGGGCCGCTTCATCCCACAATACCGCTGAATCAAGATTGACTAGTAACGGCAAGAAGAATTGACAACATCTACGCCCACAACAAATTGTGTTCTACTCGCGCAAGAAGAACTACGCATAGACCTAGCTCTGATACCACTGTTGGGGAACGTTGCAGAAAATTAAAATTTTTCCTACGGTTTCACCAAGATCCATCTATGAGTTCATCTAGCAACGAGTATTCAGATTGGATAGCATCTACATACCACTTTGTAGATCGCAACGGAAGCGTTCGAGTGAACGTCGATGAGGTAGTCGTACTTGCCGTGATCCAATTCACCGATGATCTAGTACCGAACGGACGGCACCTCCGCGTTCAACACACGTACGGGACGGGAGACGTCTCCTCCTTCTTGATCCAGCAAGGGGGAAGGAGAGGTTGAGGAAGATCCAGCACGACGGTGTGGTGGTGGATGCAGCAGAACTCCGGCAGGGCTTCGCTAAGCAACTACGGGAGGAGGAGGAGGTGTTGCAGGGAGGAGGGAGGAGCCAGGGCATTAGGGTTGGTTTGCTCCTCCTTTTCCCCACTATATATAGGGCCAAGGGAGAGGGGGAGGCGCAGCCCTTGCCCCTTCCTCCAAGGAAGGGTGCGGCCAAGGGTGGGGAGGAGTCCATCCTCCCCAAGGCACCTCGGAGGTGCCTTCCCCTTGTAGGACTCTCCCTTTTTTTTTCTCTCTTGACGCATGGGCCTCTTGGGGCTGGTGCCCTTGGCCCATATAGGCCAAGGCGCACCCCCTACAGCCCATGTGGCCCCCCGGGGCAGGTGGACCCCCCCGGTGGACCCCCGGGACCCCTCCGGTGGTCCCGGTACAATACCGATAACACCGAAACTTGTCCCGATGGCCAAAATAGCACTTCCTATATATAATTCTTTACCTCCGGACCATTCCGGAACTCCTCGTGACGTCCGGGATCTCATCCGGGACTCCGAACAACATTCGGGTTACTGCACATACATATCTTCACAACCCTAGCGTCACCGAACCTTAAGTGTGTAGACCCTACGGGTTCGGGAGACATGCAGACATGACCGAGACGGCTCTCGGGCAATAACCAACAGCGGGATCTGGATACCCATGTTGGCTCCCAGATGCTCCACGATGATCTCATCGGATGAACCACGATGTCGAGGATTCAATTAATCCCGTATACGATTCCCTTTGTCAATCGGTATTTTACTTGCCCGAGATTCGATCGTCGGTATACCAATACCTCGTTCAATCTCGTTACCGGCAAGTCACTTTTCTCGTACCGTAATGCATGATCCCGTGATCAAACACTTTGATCACATTGAGCTCATTGTGATGATGCATTACCGAGAGGGCCCGGTGATACCTCTCCGTCAAGCGGAGTGACAAATCCCAGTCTCGATCCATGTCAACCCAACAGACACTTTCAGAGATACCTGTAGTATACCTTTATAGTCACCCAGTTACGTTGTGACGTTTGGCACACCCAAAGCACTCCTACGGTATCCGGGAGTTACACGATCTCATGGTCTAAGGAAAGGATACTTGACATTGGATAACTCTAGCAAACGAACTATGCGATCTTATGCTATGTTTAGGATTGGGTCTTGTCCATCACATCATTCTCCTAATGATGTGATCCCGTTATCGATGACATCCAATGTCCATAGTCAGGAAACCATGACTATCTGTCGATCAACGAGCTAGTCAACTAGAGGCTCACTAGGGACATTGTCGGGGCGGACGGGCGTCCCCCCGCGAGCACCTATGGGGCCGGAGCCCCTTTCGTTGTTCGGCGAGGGGGGCGGAGGGAGCGCGGAGAGCAGATCGAAGCGGACACACGGGCGGTTTACCCAGGTTTGGGCCGCGATGGACGCGTAAAACCCTACTCCTGCTTAGTTGTATTGAACTGGGGAGCTCGGGAGCTTGGGGAGCTAGCTGCACCGAGCGTATGGCCGTCTGGATGCCGAGTCTCCGAACCCCGGAACCCTTGCGGAACCCGGAACCCTTGCGGAACCCCTTCTACGTTGCACACGGGCCTCCTTTTATAGCGCAAAGGGGTCACCGACAGGTGTCAACGTAGGAGAAAGGGGTAAAAGTGTAAAAGGGGTGTTAGCTGTAACAGTGCGGGAACGGTGGTGCTACAGTGCGGCACAGTGTTATCATACCTACTTCTGACGGTAGGGGACAAGGGCATTAAATGCCCGTCACGGTCGCCCGGACAGCACCGAGGCGGACCGTTAGGCGCGCCACCGTTCGCCACGATGGCGGCTGCATGCCACCGCACGCCCCAGGCTGCGCGGTGCCTCGCCACGTGCCCTCGGGGGAAGCCCCGGAGCGACGCGTGGCGGGCGAGCTGGAGCGCAGTCTTGAGGTGGTGATCTTGCCGCGGCAAGTGGCTTGCCGCGGGGGTCGTCTTCCTGTGCCTGATAGCGTGCCAGCTATCAGGCCTTGCCGGGACGCTTGGCGCGCCACGGCGGGCTTCTCTTGTGGTGCCTGGGTTCGGCCTTCCCGAGAAGCTCCTCTTGTCGGGGGCTCGATCTTCTGTCTCGTATACTTTGTTCTTGGATGGCCTTACATGGGCTCAGTCGTCACGGCAAGCTCCTCTTGCCGGGGTCTTGTCTTCTTGGCCCGGCAAGCTCCTCTTGCCGGGGGCCTTGTCTTGAATGCCTGGTCTTCTCTTGGCGCTTCCGGGGCGGGCCTTGCCGCAGGGTGCTACGACTGCCCGTGCACAAGTCTGGGGTACTAAGGTACCCCTACTTTAGTACACCGACAGGAGCCCCCGGGCCTGGGCCACACATGGTGCCGAGCGTTGTTGGGCCAGGCCCTAACGGTGCACGGGCACGCATGGCCTTGGTCGCGCTGCTCCTTAACTCCGCATCCGCCGCGCCTTCCCCAGGCGGCGCGCGCTTACCGCGGCGTCGTGGGGGCGAAAACGCCCGTTCCCTCTTTAAGTGGAGGGAGGTGCGGAGGCGCGGCTCAATAAATGAACGGTGGTGGGGCGCGGTTTTCGAGGCGTCCGTTCCCCATAGTCACGGGACGGGGAGAGGTCGTCCCACCCGTCGCCTCGGTTCTGTGCGCCCACCACGCGGTCTTCATGCACTCGGAGTCGCGGCGGCGGAGGCAGGGAGTCGGGCCGGCGCGGGCCGATGCAGTGGGTCGGCCCCAGTCGCCTGCCCTTCCTCCGCTTCTATTGGAGGAGCGGGGCGGCCGCGGTCCCACTCCGCTCCTTTATAAGGAGCGAGAGGGGGCGACGGAAATACGCACTCCATCTCCTTCCTCCTTCTGCTTCTGGTTTCCTTCCCCCATCTGCGATGGAGGGGGGGAACCCTGGTTCTTCTTCGATTGCCGCGAGGGTGTCTGCTCGGCAACGCGCCCCTCCTCCCCTTGCGCCCGCGGCGGCGGAGCCGATCGTCGGGGGAAGAGGGAGAGGGCGAGGTCGCGGACGAGGTCGTGGACGGGGCCGAGGCGCTCGGGGCGGACGGATCGGTGCGCCGCCCTCGCCCCCGCCAGCGGCTCCGTTCCTTCCTGCGGTCCATCTCGGGGACGACCCCTGTGAGTTCATTATCAGGCTGCGCCGGGCGCCTCATCGCCACCTCCGGCTTCCCGCTCCATTCACGAACGTGTTGGAGGTGGAGCAGCCTGAGACGCTAAACCTGCGCATGAGGGGCTGCGGGATCAGCGGGACGCGAGTCCACGTTGAGTCCCGAGCCCCCGGCGTGGTGTATCTGGGCCGCGGGTGGAAGACGTTCGCCCGGATACACAGCTTGACGGAGGGGTTCACCCTCCACTTCAAGCTAGTGGGGGAGGACCTCCTCTCCGTCAAGGCCTTCTGGGGCTTCGGTATCCGGGCCCGGTGCTGCGAAGATAGCTCCTCCGACAGCGAAGGCTCCTCCTCGAGCGAGAGTGGCGAGGAGGGGAGCGACAGCGACGACGAGGGGAGCAGCCGCCGGGATGACGGGTACGACTAGGCGTCGGCCGCAGCTCCGGGTGGCGCCGGCGGCCCCATCGACCGCGCCGGGCTCCGTGAACTCCCCGGGGTCGTCTCCTTGGGCGACTGGCGTAGGGGGGGGCTGCTGAGGAGGACAGAGGGCGGACGTCGAAGGCCGCGAAGTCGGAGTACGGGCCAACTTCGACAGCTGGCTGACGCTCCGGCGCCTCGTGTTCCAGATGCGCCCCAGACGCCGTCATCACCCTTGCTCTCGGTGACGACCACCGGGGTCTTCTCTTCGGCCCGGCAAGCTCCTCTTGCCGGGGGGGCTTGATCTCCTCGGGCGGCCGGAGTGGCGAGGCTGCGGAAGAGGAAGAGGCTGGCGGCAAGGCCGCTGCCTCATCTTCCAGCTCTGCCTCCGGCGCCTCCGTCTTCTTCAGCCTCCGGAGACCCCCGGGCGGAGCCCCCGGATCTTCTCTTGGTGCCTTCTGCCACCCGTAGCTCATCTAGGCGCCCCTTTCGCCCTCTTCGCCTACTTGCCCTACCTCCCGAGGAGAGAGACAAGAAAGGGATTACGGGCACCTTATCTCTTTTCAGCTTGTAAGCCTTCGGGCCTTAGTTGCGTTTAAGCCTTGTAATCCCTCTTTTCATGTTTTTCATTCTCTCTGAACTGTACCTGAGTGGAATGTTTTTAATGAAAAGGGGATGTTTGCCGGATCATTTGTCTCGCGGGTGGAAACCGCGGTAAGGAACGAATCCTTTACATCGTTAAGATAGACAGTTCTCGCCCGGCAACAGGCCCAGCCACTCCCCCGCACTGCTCGACCTTTCTCACGCCCTTGGCGGAGGCGGGGAGCAGGCGGGTTCCGGCCCCTCGCTTCCCTCCCTCTTGCTGCCGCGGCTGCTATCGAAACGGGCCCCAGGAACGCGCTCTGGGGCTTGCCGCTAAGAGAGCACGGTAGCTTTCCAGGAGGAAAGGAGGCTTTCAAATCCCACAGTCCATAAGAGAATGCATGATGAGGGATGCAAAAACTTATCTGAGGTTGCAGCCCCCGGCGACTCTGGCTCGCCGGGGCGTAGGTGTTGGCTCGTCCTTCTCCTCTTCCTTGTCCTTGAGCGGCCCGGCAAGGACATTCAATTCCTGCGAGCCAAAGGGAAAGGACGGGAAAAAGACGCGGACTCGACCTCTAAGTTAGGGGTTAGCGACAGTTAGGAACTGACAACCCTAACCAAGGACGAGACTCTGACTCAGCATGCATGCTAAAATCTAGGGCGCCAGGTTCCCTACCTGGCGCGCCAAAGATGTCGGGGCGGACGGGCGTCCCCCCGCGAGCACCTATGGGTCCGGAGCCCCTTTCGTTGTCCGGCGAGGGGGGCGGAGGGAGCGCGGAGAGCAGATCGAAGCGGACACACGGGCGGTTTACCCAGGTTCGGGCCGCGATGGACGCGTAAAACCCTACTCCTGCTTAGTTGTATTGAACTGGGGAGCTCGGGAGCTTGGGGAGCTAGCTGCACCGAGCGTATGGCCGTCTGGATCCCGAGTCTCCGAACCCCGGAACCCTTGCGGAACCCCTACCTGGCGCGCCAAAGATGTCGGGGCGGACGGGCGTCCCCCCGCGAGCACCTATGGGGCCGGAGCCCCTTTCGTTGTCCGGCGAGGGGGGCGGAGGGAGCGCGGAGAGCAGATCGAAGCGGACACACGGGCGGTTTACCCAGGTTCGGGCCGCGATGGACGCGTAAAACCCTACTCCTGCTTAGTTGTATTGAACTGGGGAGCTCGGGAGCTTGGGGAGCTAGCTGCACCGAGCGTATGGCCGTCTGGATCCCGAGTCTCCGAACCCCGGAACCCTTGCGGAACCCGGAACCCTTGCGGAACCCCTTCTACGTTGCACACGGGCCTCCTTTTATAGCGCAAAGGGGTCACCGACAGGTGTCAACGTAGGAGAAAGGGGTAAAAGTGTAAAAGGGGTGGTAGCTGTAACAGTGCGGGAACGGTGGTGCTACAGTGCGGCACAGTGTTATCATACCTACTTCTGACGGTAGGGGACAAGGGCATTAAATGCCCGTCACGGTCGCCCGGACAGCACCGAGGCGGACCGTTAGGCGCGCCACCGTTCGCCACGATGGCGGCTGCATGCCACCGCACGCCCCAGGCTGCGCGGTGCCTCGCCACGTGCCCTCGGGGGAAGCCCCGGAGCGACGCGTGGCGGGCGAGCTGGAGCGCAGTCTTGAGGTGGTGATCTTGCCGCGGCAAGTGGCTTGCCGCGGGGGTCGTCTTCCTGTGCCTGATAGCGTGCCAGCTATCAGGCCTTGCCGGGACGCTTGGCGCGCCACGGCGGGCTTCTCTTGTGGTGCCTGGGTTCGGCCTTCCCGACAAGCTCCTCTTGTCGGGGGCTCGATCTTCTGTCTCGTATACTTTGTTCTTGGATGGCCTTACATGGGCTCAGTCGTCCCGGCAAGCTCCTCTTGCCGGGGTCTTGTCTTCTTGGCCCGGCAAGCTCCTCTTGCCGGGGGCCTTGTCTTGAATGCCTGGTCTTCTCTTGGCGCTTCCGGGGCGGGCCTTGCCGCAGGTTGCTACGACTGCCCGTGCACAAGTCTGGGGTACTAAGGTACCCCTACTTTAGTACACCGACAGACATGTTGTTGTCTGTTATTCACACATGTATTACGATTTCCGGTTAACACAATTATAGCACGAATAAAGACAATTATCATGAATAAGGAAATATAATAATAATGCTTTTATTATTTCCTCTAGGGCATATTTCCAACACCTAGATCGTCTGAAGGAAGCCGTCCCGCAGGTAGCTCGCTGGAAGCGGTCTGCATGCCTGGAGGGAGCTCAGCGAGTGTACGCCTCTGTGAAGACGCATTTTCAGCGTGTTGAAGCAGCAGTTGTGGCCACGGGACCCCCCGAAGGGAAGGACCGGACCGCGGAGCAGTTCCTCGTCGAGGTTGTAGAAGGGACCCGGATTACCGAGGCCAAGTGTCCCACAGACACTCCGTATTTTTAGATAGTACTTCACAATGCTAAGTGTGTGGGGTGTACAAAACTATCTTTTGTTTGAATGGATGCGGCTTTAAATTCTCTCATGTGATTGTGTTTTTTTAATATGTCTCCTGTTTGACCGTGTTAAACTGAAAGTGGCTAGTCGTCGGCTTCAGCCCCCCTGTACAGTATGTAGAGGGAGTTCTTTTTAGGCGATTGTGACCCTTAGTCTCGGTTCCCAAAGGTGGTCCATGCTCACAAAAACTAGGAAATCAAACGATAATGGCTTTATGACTTTCACTTAGTCATAGGAGCTTGACTGTGGGGGGCGGTGATGAGCCCCCTAGTGTATGAAGTGGTCGGCTATGTAGTCGAGGTCTATGTATCTGACCACTTCGGCTAATGCTAGGAAGAAGACCTTCGTTTAACGATCGCTAATGACACATTGCTTAAAGCGGTCTTCAAACTGCCAACCAGTTTGCGCTTACCAAGACAACCAGTTTTTGGCTTTCTCCACTGAGGCGCTCTGCCGATCGAGCTGGCGGCACTTGTCGGTATCAAAATCGGCAGATCTCGGGTAGGGGGTCCCGAACTGTGCGTCTAAGGATCGAAGGTAACAGGAGGCAGGGGACACGATGTTTACCCAGGTTCGGGCCCTTTTAATGGAGGTAATACCCTA
Source organism: Aegilops umbellulata (assembly GCA_032464435.1). Taxonomy (NCBI): domain Eukaryota; kingdom Viridiplantae; phylum Streptophyta; class Magnoliopsida; order Poales; family Poaceae; genus Aegilops; species Aegilops umbellulata. Next base: position 134,361,494 of record CP136057.1, on the reverse strand, counting down.
CTTCCTGCTTGATTGACTTTGTTGAGTATAGGGGTTACAAGAGTTGATCTACCTCGAGATCGTAATGGCTAAACCCTAGATGTCTAGCATGTATGATTATGATTGCCTCTACGGACTAAACCCTCTAGTTTATATAGACACCGGAGGGGCTAGGGTTGTACAGAGTCGGTTTACAGAGAAAGGAATCTTCATATCTGAACGCTAAGCTTGCCTTCCATGCCAAGGGGAGTCCCATCCGGACATGGGGGAAAGTCTTCTATCTTGTATCTTCGCGGCCCATTAGTCCGGCCCATGATGCACAACCCAGATGCTCGAGGACCCCCTAATCCAGGACTCCCTTAGTAGCCCCTGAACCAGGCTTCAATGACGATGTGTCCTGCGCACAGATTGTCTTCAGCATTGCAAGGCGGGTTCCTCCTCTGAATACTTCAAAGTAGTTGATCCACGAGAACTATATTCGGCTCTGTTTAACAGTTACAACCCACTACCACAAGGCCATACTACTTAATCAAAAACATAATATGTGTTTACTCACAGTTTCACTGGCTAGACGTCATGTCTGACCTCTTTATTATTTCTAATCGTTTTTCAATCACCCGATTCGCGTTTCGAGATGCAGCCTCCGGTGACACGTCTTGTCAAAACAGAGATCGTGTCCCCTTATCACGGGATTCTCATCAATATGGGTTTGGGTAATCCAACCACGCCGTTCGCACGACTCCTTGGGAATAGGCGAGTTTTAAGGTTCGAGAGAGGGGATGCTTGATATTCGCAGTCCATATAAGTGGATAGAATCCAACTCTTCCGTCCCACGCCTCATTCTCTCTCTGCCTCCCCATCCTCGAGCTCCAGCACCCAACCTCTTTTGGTTTCTGAAAGTTCTCCTGGAAATTATTTAGTGGTCCAGCAGCTTTTAAAATTGGCCTTTTGAATTTCAAAAAAATGATTAGACAACTCCTTTTGGCCTCAAACTTTTTGTGACTTCTAGAAATAATGTGCTTCATTTATGTGACAAGTCTCATGTCTATCAAAACTCCTTTAGTTTTTTTAATAAAGCAGTATCTAGATTTGAAAACAGATTTTAAAAATGTAAAAAAAGGGAAAACGAACCCCCCCGGGCCAACCGGCCCAGTTAGCCAACTGGCCGGCCCAGTCGGCCATGCCCATCCCGGCCGGCCACCTCTCCCCGCTTAACCCCCCACGCCTCCTCAAACCCTAGCCCGATCTACCACCACACCCCACTTCCCCCCACGATCCCTCGCTCCTCTCCCCCCACCCCACGACTCGATCTGGATCGGGGGCGCTCGCCCCCCCGACCCTGGTGACCGCGTCCCCCCGCGCGGCGACCCCGCCACCTAACCGTCGAGCGCCGCCCCTCTTGGCCTCCTCCCCGTAGCCCCGTCCCCCCTCCCTCGTGGCCCGACGCCTGCTCAACGCCGTCGACGTCGCCGCCACCTTGTGCCATCACCGGACCTCGCCAGACGCCTCCTCGACCCCGCCCGCCTCTCCATCGCCGGAGCTGCTCCGCGACGCCTCGCCACCTCATCAGCTCCGTTGAGCCTCGTCGAACCTCTACTCTGCAACAGCCGTGAGCGTCCCCTCCATCTCCCCTCTCTCTCCGTCGTCCCGAGCGCCACCACGCCGGCACACGCGCCTGCACCGGCCGCGCCTTCACGCTCTGCCCGCCGCGCTCGCCGCACCTCGCAGCCCTCGACCTGCCGCGCTCCCGCCATCGCCCGCGCAGGCGCACGCTCAACCCGCCCGCGTCGCGGCCGACCCCCGCTCGCCCGTGCCTCTGCGGCACCCGCCGCGACGCCCTACTTCGGCCAGCTGCCGTGGCCGGCGACTCCCTGGGGGCTTCGTACACCAAACGGGCGCCCACGCCCGGTGCCCGCAACCACACCCGCTGGCGCCCAGCATCACTCTCCCAGGGCCACTGCCAAAGGGGCCCCACCCCCTGTGTTAAAAATAAAATAAATATATGTATTAAAAATGATTAATTAATTGGTTAATTAACTTAATTAACTTTGTTTAATTAACCTAATGAACAATTTAGTCTAATTAAGCATGTTTAATTAAACTGTGCCAATGACAGCGGGTCCCACATGTAAGTTTGACTCAGTCAACTGCACTGTTGACTGCTGATGTCGTGATGATGTCATGCTGATGCAATAACTCCTTTTAGGTCTATTAATAAACTTTAGAAATCTTTTAAAACTTTGGAAATTCATATAAAATAATCCGTAACTCAGATGAAAATGTTTTCTACATGAAAGTTGCTCAGAACGACGAGACGAATCCGAATACGCGATCCTTTTACCTATCAGATTCCTCTAACTATCTGAACATGGAACATTTCCCCTCCGGTCATCTGTCTGACACAGGTCCGGAACCGGGAATACATTCCCGGTTGAATTTCCCCTTCACCTATATCGTGTAGCCATACGTTAGGTCACCCCCTCGGCACAACATATTGCCATGTTATGCTTTGTGATGATATGTTTGCTTTATATTTACTGTTTCTTCCCCCTCTTCTCTCCGGTAGACCCCGAGACCGATGCCGCCCCTGTGATCGACTATGTCGACGACGACCTCTCCTTGCCAGAGCAACCAGGCAAGCCCCCCCTTTGATTATTCCGATATCGCCCATTCCATTCTCTCATGCTTGCATTAGATTTTGCTACTGTTATTGTTTGCTCCTATTCTGATGCATAGCCTGCTTTTGTATCTGTTGCTGTACCTTACCTGCTTATCCTAAACTGCTTAGTATAGGTTGGTTAGTGATCCATCAGTGACCCCCACCTTGTCCTTGATGCCCCTGTTTCATCACTGAAGACCCGATCAACGGGATCGAAGACCAGGCCCCGACACCGCACATCACCTTCCCCTTAGTTGCTCGACACTACTGGGTTACTATTGTGTGCCGAGGGTGAGCCCTCTACAGCACTTCTGATGCTAACCTGTAGTGTAGCTATTCGTTCGTGGTCATCGAGGGTGATTTCCTCCTTAACCACTTCCGATACGGCTCTGTCGTGCAACCCCTCAAGTGTGAACTTCGAGGGTGATTCCTCTTACGTTCACCTTGATGATTACATCTAGTGGAATTCACGGGGGTGATTCCTCGGGTTTTCCCCTTGATGTTTGGACACACAGTTACTATGGTTACTATGACTTTACACTGAACCATGTTACTAAAGACGGGTCGACCCTGAGGGGTACCCGCGCGAGCATAATTGCAAGTGATGTGGAGACGGGTTGACCTGGAGGGTGCCCGCGAGATAATTACGAGGCGTGGCCGGGCATTCCTAGCCCTTGCCGCAAGTCCTCGAGACGGGGCAACGGGGTCACATCTTTCGTGAGTCTCTGCTTGTTACTGCGCGTTCCTAATCCACTACGATTTGGATATTTGATCCGAGGGGCCTCTGGCCTGATAGCACTAACCATCACGTGGGCATAGTGTGACGCCCGGATAGCTACGCTACAGTAACCCTCCGCTAATGATGCCATGTCACCACGATTACCGTTGTTAATCTTGCGATGATTCTAATCCCGTTCGAAATTCAAATTTAAAATAAAGTCAAACTATCAAAGTTTACAGACGTCAAAACTAAAATTGTCCTAAGTATCACAAATAATCCCTAGAAAATATTAGAGCAGAAACCACATTTTATAGAGTCATTAAGAGACCCAAAGTAAATAAAACAGTGGCTTAAACAATTAAATAAATGCCTTTTATAATTTTTAAATTATTAAACTATTTAATTAGGATTGAAACCTTTGGTGGCAATGGTAAAACTAGTCACACTACTTTAGGTGCTCTTGTAGGTATTTTGTAAAACAAAACCAATTGAGAATAAAGTTAAAACAATAAAGAAAAATTTACTAAAAATACAAATGGGGAACCTTCCCCCTTCACTGGGCTTCGGCCCAGCTGGCCAGCCCAACTGGCCCACCTAACCTCCCCTGGCCTATATGGCCTCGTACCCCAAACCCTAACCACCACCGACGCCTCCCACTTCCCCCACAAAACCCCCCCACTCCCCCTCTCGCCCCCTGCTGGATCTGGATCGGGGCACGATGCCCCGACTCCACCGCCCGACGCCGCACCACTGCCGACGCCGCCCCGCCGCTCGACGCCTGGAACCAAACCACCCCGCCGCCCCGGTCGCAGGATCCTCGCCGCCCGGAGCTCGACGTGCCTCCACCTTGCCGGAGCCTCCCCCCCGCCGAACTGCCTCCTCCTCTCCGCCGGGTCGTCCCCATCGACCACCTCGACCGAACTGCTCGCCGGCTTCTCCACGCTCGCCGCCTCTTCCCTCCTCGAACGTGAGCGGCTCCCCTCTCCTCTCCCCCTCTGCTCCCGTTGCCGGATCTAGCCGCACCGCGCCGCTATCGCCCCGGGCGCCACCGCACGCGTGCCGTGCGCTAGCCTCGCTGGCCTCGCCCGCTACGCCGCTCGCCGCCCCTCCCTGCACGCGCCCACCCGTGCCCCATGGCCGCGCCCTGCCTCGCCACGGCCTCCCCTGCTCGACGCGCACCCGCGCCACCGCGTGCGCACGTGCTCGCCGAGCCGCGGCCCGCTCTACCCGCGCCCAGTACGCGCGCTCCCCACGCCGCCCGTGCCCGACCCGCGCGCCCCTGCCGGCGCCCTTCGTCTCCATCGCGCCGCCCCCCCTCTTCCCGCCGCTGCTGGGGCTGCTTCTGCTGGCCCCGCGCGCCTCTGGTGGCGCTCTGCTGCCTCCGGCCGGCGTCCCTCTCTGGCAATCGCCCGGCCTCGCCGGCCTCGTTGCCGTGACGCCCCTGGATGGGCGCCCGATTGCCCGCGCCCGAAACCCGTCGCCCGCACCCCGTTAGGCCCCTGTGGGCCTATGACAGATGGGGCCACGCCCCAGAACTTTATAAAAAAAGGAATTAAAATTAATTAATTAATTAATAATTACATTAATTAATTAATCAATAAGTGAATTAATTAAGTTCATTAATCTTGTTTAATTAGTCTAATTAACTAGTTAGTTTAATTAAATAGTAATTAGTTTAACTAAGACCTAATTAATCTAAATAGCGTATGACAGGTGGGTCCCACTGGACCCACATGTCAGTTTGACCCAGTCAACTCTGTTGACTGCTGACGTCAGCATGACATCATGCTGATGTCATAATTCTATTTCGAATTAATTAATTAATTAAATTCCAGAAATTAATAAAACTTTTATAAAATCATATCTTTTAATCCGTAACTCGGATTAAAATATTTTCAACATGAAAGTTGCTTAGAACGACGAGACGCTTCTGGATACGCAACCCGTTCGTCCGCCACACCCCCCTAACCTATCGAACTCGCAACTTTCCCCCTCCGGCTCCTCTGCCCGAAAACGCGAAACACCGGGGATATTTTCCCGGATGTTTCCCCCCTTCACCGGTATCATCCCATACCGCGTTAGGGCACCTCTAACGCCGTTACTTGTCATGTCATGCATCACTATGCATCTGCTTGCTTAAATATTTATTGTTTCTTCCCCCTCTTCTCTCGCTAGACACCGGGACCGACGCTGCTGCTGCCCCGTTCGACTACGGAGTTGACGATCCCTCTCTCTTGCCAGAGCAACCAGGCAAGCCCCCCCCCCTTGATCACCAGATATCGCCTACTCTCCTCTATACTGCTTGCATTAGAGTAGTGTAGCTTGTTACTGCTTTCGTTATTCCTATCCTGATGCATAGCCTGTCTTTGATACTGCTGTTGATACCTTACCTGCAATCCTACTTGCTTAGTATAGGATGCTAGTGTTCAATCAGTGGCCATGCACTCTTGTCCGTCTGCCATGCTATACTACTGGGTCGTGATCACTTCGGGAGGTGATCACGGGCATACTATATACTTTACACTGTTACATTACATGTGATACTGTTCGGAGATGGGGGCTGAAGGGGCAGGTGGCTCCATCCCGGTAGAGGTGGTCCTGGGTTCCCGACGGCCCCCGACTGTTACTTTGAGGCGGAGGGACAGGGCAGGTTCAGACCACCTAGGAGAGAGGTGGGCCTGGCTCTAGTCGGCGTTCGCGATACTTAACACGCTTAACGAGATCTGGGTATTTGATCTGAGTCTGGCCATTTGGTCTATACGCACTAACCACCTACGCGGGAGTAGTTATGGGTATCCCGACGTCGTGGTATCAGCCGAAGCACTTCGTGACGTCAGCGACTGAGCGGCGCGCGCCGGGTTGGACCGCGTAACGTGACTTCCTTTGAAATGGAGGTTGCTAGGTCTGCTCTCCGGCCGCGTACGCAACGTGCAGGTGTGCTCAGGGCGATGGGCCCAGACCCCTGCGCGCTTAGGTTTAGACCGGCGTGCTGACCTCTCTGTTGTGCCTAGGTGGGCTGCGACGTGTTGATCTTCCGAGGCCGGGCATGACCCAGAAAAGTGTGTCCGGCCAAATGGGATCAAGCGTGTTGGGCTATGTGGTGCACCTCTGCAGGGAAGTTTATCTATTCGAATAGCCGTGTCCCTCGGTAAAAGGACGACCCGGAGTTGTACCTCGACCTTATGACAACTAGAACCGGATACTTAATAAAACACACCCTTCCAAGTGCCAGATACAACCCGGTGATCGCTCTCTAACAGGGCATCGAGGAGGGGATCGCCGGGTAGGATTATGCTATACGATGCTACTTGGAGGACTTCAGTCTACTCTCTTTTATATGCTGCAAGACGGAGGCGACCAGAATCGTAGTCTTCGATAAGACTAGCTATCCCCCTCTTATTCTGGCATTCTGCAGTTCAGTCCACTGATATGGCCCTTTACACATATACCCCTGCATATGTAGTGTAGCTCCTTGCTTGCGAGTACTTTGGATGAGTACTCACGGTTGCTTTTCTCCCCTTTTCCCCCTTTCCCTTCTACCCGGTTGCCGCAACCAGATGCTGGAGCCCAGGATCCAGACGCCACCTTCGACGACGCCTCCTACTACACCGGAGGTGCCTACTACTACGTGCAGCCCGCTGACGACGACCAGGAGTAGTTAGGAGGATCCCAGGCAGGAGGCCTGCGCCTCGTTCGATCTGTATCCCAGTTTGTGCTAGCCTTCTTAAGGCAAACTTGTTTAACTTATGTCTGTACTCAGATATTGTTGCTTCCGCCGACTCGTCTATGATCGAGCACTTGTATTCGAGCCCTCGAGGCCCCTGGCTTGTATTATGATGCTTGTATGACTTATTTTTTATTTGTAGAGTTGTGTTGTGATATCTTCCCGTGAGTCCCTGATCTTGATCGTACACATTTGCGTGCATGATTAGTGTACGATTGAATCGGGGGCGTCACAAGTTGGTATCAGAGCCGACTGCCTATAGGAATCCCCCTTTCCACACTCTTGGCCGAAGTCGAGTCTAGGCATTGCAAAACTTTTACTAACTTGGCTGTGTGTCTTACGGGCACACGTCGCCATCGGGTGGTAGTAGGATCTTTTACTCCTCGACCTTTACTCTGGGACTCTGAGCTCTCTTCTATTCGGGTTAAATGATTTTGCTAAAAACAAAACTAACTTTAGGTTCTCGATAATACTTTCTCCCGGAGAGCCCCTCACTTCAGATGATCGCCTGATGCACTAGAAGATTCCGAAGTTACTCTACGATGTTCTTTCGAGTCTTTGTGACACCGCATTTGCGATTTCCTTCCACCGTCAACCCCTATGAAAACTGCGTACACTTGCCATTCATACACTCATTCCCCGTTGATCTTGTTATTACAAGATGTCCCGAAATACTCTCTGTTGTTCCGAGAATCCTTTGAGCTTAGTGCCTTGTTGTACTTTGTCACCTGAATACCCCTACGGATAATTCTCGCACTTACCGAGTATCCGCTCATCCCCAGTTGATTCTTCTATTTCACAAATGCTTTTGAAATACCGTTCGATCTTTCGAAGATCCTCAACAACCTATTGCTCTTGAAATTCTTGGTTGCTTGCATTGGGATTAAATCCTATAAGCCTATTAACCTTATTGGCATCCTCTGTCATTATCATCTTAAGTCTGTTGATCCAATATGTTGTGAATGTTCACAATCATCAATCGAGTCCTAGGATTATCTTTCTGGCTCAGACGACATTTTGAACATGAGCTGGTTCTCGACCAAACTATCTGTCGTCGATTGTGCCTCTGGTATATTCAATTGATCCATTGTTGATCAGAGCGTCTGCTTCTGATCCTTTGTTTTGGAAATCATAATTCCTTTGCATTAAAGCTTTGAATTATTCAGATGATTCCATAAACTGTTGCAATTGCATTCCTTCCTCTTCTGGTTGAGTATCGATACTCATTTCAGATCCTTTGTGGACCATCAAGTCCTTTGTTGGATTGTTATCCGATAGTGTCATTCACATTTGATCACTTTGTGAGTTCTTCCTCTGATAAATAATGCCTTTGTTAAGTTGTATCCTCTGCTTGGCCAACCATGCTCTGCTTTTGGGCTTGTGTTAATTACTCTTGAAACTTGTGGTATATGTTTCTAAGAAGGCCCTATGGGTTGAACATATGCCTTCTCTAAACCGTGAGAACCCAAAAGTTTTCACGAGCCATACTCTTCTGATGTTTCGCCAGATAAAATTTCAACACTGCAACTTCATCGAATGCGAGAAGTGAATGAAAGGTTATGCATTGGAGAAGTGGGAGTCGACCTTGAACCTTGTGTTCATGCCCATGGACACGATGTAGATCCTATCATGGAAGCTTCTTGTAACTATTTCCTTGATATAATATCCTTTGGTATCGGTGGATTGATCTTTTGCAATCGTGGTTCCGACCATGTTCTCCTTTAAATGACCTTTCTCGTGCAAGTTTAAGCCTTTGTCTTCTACAGAGTAATACCCTAGTCCAGTCTCTACTTTGATCTGTCGTCGAGCATTACCCCCTTGGTATCTCAAGATTATCATGGAACTGCATAACCTCTTATGAGTTCTTCATCAGGTATTACATTCTCACGGACTCCAAATTTTCACGGGCTTTGAGTTATGAAATACTCAAGGACACCGATAACGGAATCGAGTCTGCACTGCGATTCAACGAGGATTAGAGATCTTCATTGCTTACAAGTTTAATACTCCATGTCTGTCCTAGCCTGAACGGATACATCATTATCGTGCTAATGTTAATCATCAGCATTCTGAGCTCTTCAAGGATATCAACTGAATTCATAATGAGAAATACCATCCTTGCCCCCGATGATTTGTGTTATCATCGGCCACTTTATTGCCTTCCCTCCAACACAAACTTGTTCATGTTTTGTGTTATACTTTGATTCCCTTGCTAGCCAGCATTTGACCTTCTTTACCTTGGAATATTACCACCTTTTATGTCAAGAATGTCGTGGTAATTTTACCACCTCTTGAGAATTCTTGATATAGTAATATCTCTCGCCATTTGCGTTCATTTCTTGGTCTCCGTGTTGACTCTAACCAGAATACCGACAAATGGTCTGTGATGTGTAAATTCTAAACTTCTAGCAACCCTATTGCTTTGAAGTTATTGGTCTACAGTTTCGTTATAAGTCTATTGCTTATTGAGTCATCATTCGAACATTGATCGTGCTACCTAGTCCAGGTTCCTGGGTGCACCCTTCTATCATTGTTCAGTTGAGTATGTTTCCCTCGAGCATACATCATTATACCATTTGATCTGACAAATGATATTTCCTTGTTCACATAATTGTGGAAATCCATCTTTTGGAAATCTCGAGGAATTGTCACTGAGTCCATCAGCCACCTCCCCGTCCCCTCCTTGGTTAAATGATGAACCCTTGCTTTGGAACTCGCTTCCATAGTTCAATTCCAAGAATCTTACATTATCATCTCGTCAATGTGTGTTACACCTTTTCTGCTCAGGCACCCTGAGTCTTAGGTATCCTAACACCGGCCAGATCTGAATCCCGGTCAGATATGATGGTTGGAATATATTTGCAAGGGTAATAACAATGTTCTTTTATGACCCGGTAAGGTGATGAAATGACCGGCACACCTGGCCGGAGGACCTACTATTATAGTTTCCTTTTTAGCAAGGTTATCCATCCTTCCATGAGGAAATTGAAAGACTTATTCTATAAGTTGTTCCTGATGGATCCTTTGTGTATCCCAAAGTCTGACCTTTGCTTGAATACCATGTCAATGCTATCTCGAAGCATGTCTATGGTACCCCGATTTTCAACAGGAATATTTGAACCCGATGCTAAGTGTTTCCTGCTCAATTATCCAAACACCGTTGTATGAGTAATGTCATGAAATTTCTTTCCCTTACATAAATGGTTTTCTACATTATATCCTGTCATGGATATCACGCTCTGCTTATCATTGGGGAGGATATACCCTGAAATATCTGATAATCACTTTTCCTTTCCATTGGTTTGTTTAAACCTTCTTGTGATCTATATGATCTAAGCAGTAATATTCTCCTGCTTATGCAAACACCTCGATGTACAAATCTATCAGTAAGACCCTGTTACTATTGTTGATGACATTCCGGTAGCCACCGATGGACGAGAACTTTGCCTATTGGTCTGCCTTGTTTCAACGAGCAGGAAAATGGTTCTCTTCGTTCCTTGCCCTTGGTACCGACATTGTTGCCGACATAATTGATAGATTACCCTCTGACATGTCTTGCTATCATGACCGTGCAAGATGTCAACGCCTTTCCTACTTTTAACCACGTGGTGGGCCCATAACCCACAGGTCCTAGTATCAAAACCTGGCTTCCATGTACACCCCTGTTCCCAAGTTTGTTCCTCGCGCCTGGCCTCGTATGTATTCACGAGCCACCTTCAGGTCTGATATCGGACATAATACTTATTCCCGTTGCTTTGCCCCTTTCACGCCCTATAACAGGCATCAAACGATTGCCTGCCTGCTCGAAACTTCCCAGGTTACCTCCTTACTTTGCCCTCCATAATTTCTTAAGATTCGATTCGAGAGTTGCTATCCGGCAACCTTCCCGATGTTATCGACCAGATAGTCGACCTTGCAGAGGTCTGTTCTCCCGGAATGCCCACTCTTTATTCTTTCGTAAGTACGATGGAGACCCCCCGAAGAAAGGATACCGACTTTATCTTGATGACTTGAAGCAGAAATATGGAGATATCAATAAAATGGATCGACCACTTCGAGAAGAGCAATCAAGACCGAGGAGATTCGTTAGAATTTCGTAACCAAACCTTTCCCCCGTTTTCCACCTCTTAAATCTCGGGACGAGATTTCTTATAGCGGAGGAGAATTGTGACGCCCGGATAGCTACGCTACAATAACCCTCCGCTAATGATGCCACGTCACCACGATTACTGTTGTTAATCTTGCGATGATTCTAATCCCGTTCGAAATTCAAATTTAAAATAAAGTCAAACTATCAAAGTTTTCAGACGTCAAAACTAAAATTGTCCTAAGTATCACAAATAATCCCTAGAAAATATTAGAGCAGAAACCACATTTTATAGAGTCATTAAGAGACCCAAAGTAAATAAAACAGTGGCTTAAACAATTAAATAAATGCCTTTTATAATTTTTAAATTATTAAACTATTTAATTAGGAGTGAAACCTTTGGTGGCAATGGTAAAACTAGTCACACTACTTTAGGTGCTCTTGTAGGTATTTTGTAAAACAAAAGCAATTGAGAATAAAGTTAAAACAATAAAGAAAAATTTACTAAAAATACAAATGGGGAACCTTCCCCTTCACTGGGCTTCGGCCCAGCTGGCCAGCCCAACTGGCCCACCTAGCCTCCCCTGGCCTATATGGCCTCGTACCCCAAACCCTAACCACCACCGACGCCTCCCACTTCCCCCACGAAACCCCCCCACTCCCCCTCTCGCCCCCTGCTGGATCTGGATCGGGGCACGATGCCCCGACTCCACCGCCCGACGCCGCACCACTGCCGACGCCGCCCCGCCGCTCGACGCCTGGAACCAAACCACCCCGCCGCCTCGGTCGCAGGATCCTCGCCGCCCGGAGCTCGACGCGCCTCCACCTCGCCGGAGCCTCCCCCCCGCCGAACTGCCTCCTCCTCTCCGCCGGGTCGTCCCCATCGACCACCCCGACTGAACTGCTCGCCGGCTTCTCCACGCTCGCCGCCTCTTCCCTCCTCGCACGTGAGCGGCTCCCCTCTCCTGTCCCCCTCTGCTCCCGTTGCCGGATCTAGCCGCACCGCGCCGCTATCGCCCCGGCCGCCACCGCACGCGTGCCGCGCGCTAGCCTCGCTGGCCTCGCCCGCTACGCCGCTCGCCGCCCCTCCCTGCACGCGCCCACCCGTGCCCCATGGCCGCGCCCTGCCTCGCCACGGCCTCCCCTGCTCGACGCGCACCCGCGCCACCGCGCGCGCACGTGCTCGCCGAGCCGCGTCCCGCTCTACCCGCGCCTAGTACGCGCGCTCCCCACGCCGCCCGTCCCCGACCCGCGCGCCCCCGCCGGCGCCCTTCGTCTCCACCGCGCCGCCCCCCCTCTTCCCGCCGCTGCTGGGGCTGCTTCTGCTGGCCCCGCGCGCCGCTGGTGGCGCTCTGCTGTCTCCGGCCGGCATCCCTCTCCGGCAATCCCCCGGCCTCGCCGGCCTCGTTGCCGTGACGCCCCTGGATGGGCGCCCAATTGGCCGCGCCCGAAACCCGTCGCCCGCACCCCGTTAGGCCCCTGTGGGCCTATGACAGATGGGGGCCACGCCCCAGAACTTAAAAAAAGGAATTAAAATTAATTAATTAATTAATAATTACATTAATTAATTAATCAATAAGTGAATTAATTAAGTTCATTAATCTTGTTTAATTAGTCTAATTAACTAGTTAGTTTAATTAAATAGTAATTAGTTTAACTAAGACCTAATTAATCTAAACAGCGTATGACAGGTGGGTCCCACTGAACCCACATGTCAGTTTGACCCAGTCAACTCTGTTGACTGCTGACGTCAGCATGACATCATGCTGATGTCATAATTCTATTTCGAATTAATTAATTAATTAAATTCTAGAAATTAATAAAACTTTTATAAAATCATATCTTTTAATCCGTAACTCGAATTAAAATATTTTCAACATGAAAGTTGCTCAGAACGATGAGACGCTTTCGGATACGCAACCCGTTCGTCCGCCACACCCCCCTAACCTATCGAACTCGCAACTTTCCCCCTCCGGCTCCTCTGCCCGAAAACGCGAAACACCGGGGATATTTTCCCGGATGTTTCCCCCCTTCACCGGTATCATCCCATACTGCGTTAGGGCACCTCTAACGCCGTTACTTGTCATGTCATGCATCACTATGCATCTGCTTGCTTAAATATTTATTGTTTCTTCCCCCTCTTCTCTCGCTAGACACCGGGATCGACGCTGCTGCTGCCCCGTTCGACTACGGAGTTGACGATCCCTCTCTCTTGCCAGAGCAACCAGGCAAGCCCCCCCTGATCACCAGATATCGCCTACTCTCCTCTATACTGCTTGCATTAGAGTAGTGTAGCTTGTTACTGCTTTCGTTATTCCTATCCTGATGCATAGCCTGTCTTTGATACTGCTGTTGATACCTTACCAGCAATCCTACTTGCTTAGTATAGGATGCTAGTGTTCCATCAGTGGCCATACACTCTTGTCCGTCTGCCATGCTATACTACTGGGTCGTGATCACTTCGGGAGGTGATCACGGGAACACTATATACTTTACACTGTTACATTACATGTGATACTGTTCGGAGATGGGGGCTGAAGGGGCAGGTGGCTCCATCCCGGTAGAGGTGGGCCTGGGTTCCCGACGGCCCCCGACTGTTACTTTGAGGCGGAGCGACAGGGAAGGTTCAGACCACCTAGGAGAGAGGTGGGCCTGGCCCTAGTCGGCGTTCGCGATACTTAACACGCTTAACGAGATCTGGGTATTTGATCTGAGTCTGGCCATTTGGTCTATACGCACTAACCACCTACGCGGGAGTAGTTATGGGTATCCCGACGTCGTGGTATCAGCCAAAGCACTTCGTGACGTCAGCGACTGAGCGGCGCGCGCCGGGTTGGACCGCGTAACGTGACTTCCTTTGAAATGGAGGTTGCTAGGTCTGCTCTCCGGCCGCGTACGCAACGTGCAGGTGTGCTCAGGGCGATGGGCCCAGACCCCTGCGCGCTTAGGTTTAGACCGGCGTGCTGACCTCTCTGTTGTGCCTAGGTGGGGCTGCGACGTGTTGATCTTCCGAGGCCGGGCATGATCCAGAAAAGTGTGTCCGGCCAAATGGGATCAAGCGTGTTAGGCTATGTGGTGCACCCCTGCAGGGAAGTTTATCTATTCGAATAGCCGTGTCCCTCGGTAAAAGGACGACCCGGAGTTGTACCTCGACCTTATGACAACTAGAACCGGATACTTAATAAAACACACCCTTCCAAGTGCCATATACAACCCGGTGATCGCTCTCTAACAGGGCATCGAGGAGGGGATCGCTGGGTAGGATTATGCTATACGATGCTACTTGGAGGACTTCAGTCTACTCTCTTCTATATGCTGCAAGACGGAGGCGACCAGAATCGTAGTCTTCGATAAGACTAGCTATCCCCCTCTTATTCTGGCATTCTGCAGTTCAGTCCACTGATATGGCCCTTTACACATATACCCCTGCATATGTAGTGTAGCTCCTTGCTTGCGAGTACTTTGGATGAGTACTCACGGTTGCTTTTCTCCCCTTTTCCCCCTTTCCCTTCTACTCGGTTGCCGCAACTAGATGCTGGAGCCCAGGATCCAGACGCCACCTTCGACGACACCTCCTACTACACCGGAGGTGCCTACTACTACGTGCAGCCCGCTGACGACGACCAGGAGTAGTTAGGAGGATCCCAGGCAGGAGGCCTGCGCCTCGTTCGATTTGTATCCCAGTTTGTGCTAGCCTTCTTAAGGCAAACTTGTTTAACTTATGTCTGTACTCAGATATTGTTGCTTCCGCCGACTCGTCTATGATCGAGCACTTGTATTCAAGCCCTCGAGGCCCCTGGCTTGTATTATGATGCTTGTATGACTTATTTTTTATTTGTAGAGTTGTGTTGTGATATCTTCCCGTGAGTCCCTGATCTTGATCGTACACATTTGCGTGCATGATTAGTGTACGATTGAATCGGGGGCGTCACACATAGTATGGGCGTTCTGCGTCGTATGCATCAGCCGAAGCTTAATAGACGTCATGCGACTGAGCGGCGCGCGCCGGGTTGGACTGGTAAGCTCCCGCCTTGTTTTAAGGAGGTAGCTAGGTCTGCTCACCGGCCGCCCACGCAACGTGCAGGAGTTTCCGGGGCGATGGCCCATGACCCCTGGGGGCATAGGTTTAGTTCGGCATGCTTGACCTCTCTGTTAAGCCTAGGTCGGGTTGCGGCATATTGTTTGGCCGAGGCCGGGCATGACCTAGGAAAGTGTGTCCGGCCGGAGTTAATCAAGCGTTGTGGGTAAGTTGGTGCACCCCTGTAGGGAAAAAACATCTATCGATAGCCTGTCCTACGGTAACGGACACTTGGAGTTGTATCCCGATCGATACAACTAGAACTGGATACTTGTGATGAGAACTGGATGGTGATGAGCATTGGATTGTGATGATAACTGGATAGTATGGCTCTGGGATGCCTTTCTCGTAGGGAGTCGAGAAAGGATCTACAGCCGAGGTTGATAACACTTCTACTACTTTACCTTATGCTACTCTACTCCCTCCGGTTGCTGCAAGATGGTGGTTTCTAGAAGATGCTAGTCTTCGATAGGACTAGGCCTTCTCTCTATTCTGGCATTTGTGCAGCCCAGTCCACATATACAGCCTTCCTTTGATAATGTTGCATATGTGGTGTAGATCCTTGCTTGCGAGTACTTTGGATGAGTACTTACGGTTGCTTTGCTCCTCCCTTTTCCCCCTTTCTTCTTCTTTCCGGTTGATGCAACTAGATGGCGGAGTCCAGGAGCCAGACGACACCACAGACGACTACTGCTACCCCGAGGGTGCCTACTACTACGTGAAGACCACCGACGACCGGGAGTAGTTAGGAGGCTCCTAGGCAGGAGGCCTTGCCTTTCCGATCGACGTTGCTTTTGTGCTAGCCTTCTTAAGGCAAACTTGTCTAACTCATGTCTGTACTCAGATATTGTTGCTTCCGCTGACTCTTATGTTTTCAAGCTTATGTATTCGAGCCCTCGAGGCCCCTGGCTTGTAATATAAAGCTTGTATTATTTTAATTTGTGTCTAGAGTTGTGTTGTGATATCTTCCCGTGAGTCCTTGATCTTGATCGTACACATTTGCGTGTATGATTAGTGTACGATTGAATCGAGGGCGTCACAAGTTGGTATCAGAGCCGACTGCCTGTAGGTAGCCCCCTTTCCAACTCCTTGGCCGAAGTTGAGTCTAGTCACTGAAAAACTTTTACTAACATTGGCTGTGTGTCTTACAGGCCCACGTCGCCATTGGGTGGTATTAGGATCTTTTACTCCTCGTCTATGCTCTGGGATTCTGATCTCTCTTCTATTCAGGTTAAATATTTTACTAACTCTGACTCTAGGGATCTCGTAACCACTTCCTCCCAGAGAGCCCCTTCACTGCAGATGATCGCTTGCTTCGCCAGAAGATTCTGCAGATACTCCTTGATGTTTTCCCGAGACCCTTGTGCCCTTCGCCGTTGCATTTCCCTACCACCGATAAATCCCCATGGATAGCTACATACACTTGACGTCCATACAATCATTCCTCGATGCTCTTGTTATTACAAGATGCCCCGAAATTCTCTATTTTTTCGAGAATCCTTTGAGCTTACTGCCTTGCAGTTCTTTGCCCCATGAATACACACCCCCCCTTCGAATAATTCCTTGCACTCATCGAGGATCCGTTCATCCTCAGTTGTTCGTGTGATTCACAAAATTCTTCGAAATACTATGTGATCTTCCGAAAATCCTCTGCTGCCTATTGCTCTTGATTCTCCTTGCCTGCTTGCACTACGATTAGTTCCGTATGTCTAGCAATATCCTTTAAAATTCTTTGTGGTTGTCCTTCTGTTCCTATGGATTCAACGTGTGAGCGAATACTGGCAATCACCAATTAATCCTTGGAAATATTCTTTCCGTCTCCGACATCGCTCCGGTTATGAGCTGCTACTTGCCCAATCAAGATTTGATCGGGTGCACCTCTAAGTCTATTCAACTTAATCATCTTTTGATCAGAGCCTGTGCTTCTGATCCTTCGACTTAAAATCGTAATTCCTTTGTATTCAAGCTTTAAAGTTATCCAGTTACATCTATAACCCAATGCCTTGGCATTCTTTCTTCTTCTGAGTGAGTATCGATACTCACATTAGATCTTTTATGGACCGCCATATCCTTGGTTAGATTATTATCCGACAATGTCCTTCATATTCATTAAACTTGTGAGTATTGCCTGACACATAATGCCATTGGTAAGTTCTATCATCTGCTTTTGTCAACCATGCTATGCTTTCGAGCTGGTATATTTTAATCCTGAAGTTAGCGGTATATGTTCCTAAGATACCCCTACGGGTTGAACCTATGCCTTCCCTAATACGTGTGAACTCGAAAGAGATATGAGTCATACTCTTCTGGTGCTTCATCAGATAAATCTTCCGCACTACAAATTCTTCGAAAACGAGGAGTGAATGAAAGGTTATGCATTGAAGAAGTGGGAGTCGATCTTGAACCTTTGTGTTCATGCCCATGGACCTAATGTGGATCTTATCATGGAATCTTCTTGTGATATAATAATCCCCTTATTATAAGTTCATATGGTATCTATGTTTGGTCCTCTTCAACTATGGTTCTCACCATGATTGTTCCCCTTTGATTCCATTTCTTGGACAAGTTAAAGCACTTGTCTTCTGCAGATCAATGCATCTCCACAACCTCTATTTTGATCTTCCTTCGAGTATTACCCTTCGGTACCTCGAGAATAACAAAGAACCGTGTTGCTTCCTACGAGTCTTCATTTGGTATTGCTTCTCATCGATTTCAAATTTCCCCAGGTTTTGAGTTGTTAGTCACTCGAGAACGCTGTTAACTGAATCGATTCCACACTCCGATTCTATAACTCTTAAGTAATTTTTGTTGCTTACGAGTTTAATAGTCCTTCAAGTCATTCCTAGCCTGATCGGCTATATCATTACCGTGCTAAATTTCAACTGTGCTACCATGTCCTTTCCGGAGCACAATTTTCGACGACGAGCTAAGCTTATGTCGATCTTCCTCATCATACCATTTTGCCATGAACAGCAAGCTTGCTATCGAGTTTGTGTCGTACTCGTGGTTCCAATAACCTTTCGCTTCATCATTCCATTGACTTGATGTCATCGCCGATCGATTACATCTTCCTGAAATCTCTCGACAAATGTGTCGTTATCATCATCAACCTTTTGAGCTCTTCTAGGATATCAATCGAATTCTTGAGGAGAAATACCATCCTTGGCCGTCGATGATTCGTGTTGTCATCGACACAATCCTTGTCTTCCTGCCAATACAGACTTGGTCATGTTTTGGTTATATCTTACATTCCTTGACATTCTTGGAATTGTTCCTTTGTACTTCTTGTGACCTTCAGATTCGATCTAGCTTGAAACACCATGTTAATGTTACCACGAAGCATGACTGTGGTACGCCGAACAATAACAAGAACATTGAAAGTGCATTGCTAAATGTTTCTTGCTCTATTATCCAAACACTATTGGATGGATACATCATGAATCCCCTTGCCCCTTTATCCAAATGGTGATGTACTTGTTGTTCTGACATGTATATCATGCTCTACTGTTCCTTGGGAAAAGTTACACTCCTAAATCTTGTGTTAAACACATCTTCCTTTTCGTTGTCTTGTTAACCTTTCTTGTGATCCATATGATCTAAGCAATAATAGTTCCCTGCTTATGTAAACACCTCGGTGTACAATTTGTCAGTAAGACCTTGCTATTATTGCTGTTGACATTCCGGTAACCACCGATGGACGAGAACTTTGCCTAAATTTGTGCATATTTAAAATTTGCTTTGGACTGCAAATGCACAAAGAGTTAGAATTATGGGTTACTCTTCCATGTCACATACATCTTGGTGGAGCGCTCAAAATGATAATAATGAAATACATGCACTCATCACCAAGGAAAAGTGAATGATCACATAAGATAGATAAGATATATCAAGCATGCATAAGTGTAGCTTATGATCAAACACATGATCACCAATGTCTCACAAGCATATCAAAGTATCTTGACCAAAAGCAAACAATGTTTGAAAAACCACCAAATAAAGCAAGAGAGAAAAACAACACACTCTCTCTCGAAGCCTATGATCTATACATTTTTCTCCCCCTTTGGCAACAAGTTACCAAAAAGTTCCTAGAAAATGCATAGTGCTAAATCGACACTCAGGCTTGATCTTCTGGTGGTGGTGGAGTCTGGATCACTCCAAGGACGAAGGCTTCTGTAGACGTGGTTGGAGCTGGAGCTGAAGTGGATGCTGGATCTGGTTGGGCTGGTGTTGTGGTTGGAGCTGAGGCGGTGGCTCTTGTGTCAGGAACTGGCACTGCACTGGACCTTTGAGCTTGTGGCACTCTGGCAAATGCATCAGTGGTAGTCTTCCCTTTCCTCTCCTGCATGTCATCTTGAAGTTGCTCCACTGCAGACTGAATCTCTGTCACTTTGACATCCAAGTCATAGAACTTTTGTTCTACAATCCTCTCTAAGCTCCCCTGATTCTGATTGAGGGTGGCCAGTCCTTTCTCTATCCTCAGGGTGGATGCAATCAAGTAACTGAGCTGCTCTTGCTTGGTTTTCAAGAAATATTCTCCTCTTGAGTTGGCATCTTTGCAGCTTTCTCCTTCCTTGCCTTCTCCTTCTGTGCTTGTGCATGGGCTGAAGATGGTTCATCCTTGTTCATCACAACTTCATTATCTTCAAAATCTGGATGAATAGGCAAATGTGCCTTGTCCAAGAGGTATATGCCTGTGCCCATCTTGGAGTTAATCAGCTCCTGGATCTGAGGGGCATATCCACAGCTCCTCTTCTGGTATGCTGCAGTCCTCTTGATTGTTTCTACCATGAGGCTCATGACTTTGAATTTTTGTGGCACATCAAAGATATGAAGCAAGTTGATTGCATGGCCTCTGATCATCTTGTGATCACCTGACTTGGGCAACAAGGTGTGCCTCAGTATCCAATTGATAGTCGGCAATCCTGACAGAAGATAAAGTACTGATCCAAATTTGAAAGTGTCAAGTGCCTTGTTTGGGATCTCTTTGTACATATTTGACATAGAGTTGTGGTCCATCTTCTTCTTGGCATAAATATCTAGGTCATCCTCATTGTCCTTGATGTATTCCCAGTCAACCCATCTCATGTCACAAACAATGGGCTTCATATCAAGTAACACAGTCTCATAGAAGTCCTGCTGTTCCTTAGTGTGGAACCTGTAGTCAACAGCAGTCCTCCTCCTGGTAGCATATGGATCCTCTGCTCTCCACTTTCTCAGTCCCGAGTCTCTTCTGATCTTCATATCCTCAGCCACAGGATGAGCATCATTGTGGTCTGGGATCTTGGGCTTCAACTTTCTGAGAACTTGGCCTTCCTCTTCTTCTGAAGTGTCAGGCACTGGGGCCTTGTTCTTCTCAGCTGCTGGGATGCTTCTTGTATTTCTGTTTGGAGCTGTCTTGGCCTTTGATGTAGCCTTGGGTGCTTCCTTGGGCTTAGATGGAGTAGCCCCTGATTTGATAGCATCACCCATTAGCTTGGGTGCCTTAGGTGCTGGTGCAGCAACCTCTTCTTCTTCTTCCTCATCAGAAGAATGTTGTTCAAATTCAGCCATGGGATCAACTTTCTTGCACCATCTGCCTCTTTTCCTTTCCTTCTTCCCTTCAGCAGCAACTGACTCTTTGGGTGCAGGCTTCTCAGGAATCTTTGTTGAGGCTCTGGCCTTTGGCATGGGCTACCTGCCTGCTGGCCTTTTGACCTTTAAGCCTGGCTTGGTGCTTTGTCTTGAGCCATGCTCTTTCTTGAGCTCAACTTTCTTGGAAGTTGCTTCCTCTTCTGCCACATAGTCCTCATCCTCTGATTCTGAGGTTCTCTTCTTCCTTTGTCTTGTGGCAGCTTTTGGCAGGTTGCTAGGGGTGCTCCTGCTTCCTTCATCTGAAGAACTGGAGGGACTAGTGCCCTCACTCATCTGCACTGGCTGTTCTGACATGTTCTGGCTATCACTCTGGTCTGACATGATGAACAAGCTGACTGCTGACCATGTGAATAGTTTATAGATGAGGTAGAGTGGATGAGCATCACAAAATGCAGAGATTTTTGCAAAAGAATGATTCAAAATCTTAGTTTTAGTTTCCCACAGAAATCATTTCGGATCTACCAATTTTTAAACTCGGTGATACCGAAGCAGTTTTTGGAACCTAAACTGGTGAACTCGGTCAGACCGAGTCACAGTTTGGTGGCACCGAGACTGCTAGGGTTTCACAAAGTTCCAAAATCGGTCACACCGATTAGCAATACTCGGTCAGACCGAGTCTCACATGTGCAATGGCATGAGCCAAATCGGTGGGACCGAGTTTTTCATCTCGGTGGGTCCGAGATGGTTTCGGCGGAAACCTAACCCTAAAATTTGAGAATGAAACCTATTCTACGAATTCATTTACTGGATAGGAGTTTATCAAACGTGGCTAGAATCAATATGATCACAATGTGCTAGGAATCGGATTGGGGAATAGCACAAAGATCTAGTCCATACCCTAGTTCGGCGGAGACTCGCTACGGCGGCAATAGCGGGGTTGAATCCCGTTGACGGCGACGGAGACCAGCGACTGGAGGCGGCTGGCGGTGAGGAGACGATCCGAGGACCACGTTGGCAGAGGGAGCTATCGCGCGGGCGAAAGGGTTCGGAGAAATTTCCAAATTTTTGCTCGTGTCTATATATAGCCCGACCCTGTCGGTGTGACCGAGTGGAACAACTCGGTGGCACCGAGATGCAAAACTGTATACAGTTATTGCAACTCAGTGTGACCGAATGGTTCAAATCGGTTGCACCGAGATCGAAAACATAGATCAACTTAATGATCTCGGTAAGACCGAAAGTGGGGTATCGGTCAGACCGAGAATCACAAAGAGGTTTTGGAAGTTTAAGTCTATGACGAATCGGGGACTCCGAGTGCTCCTCACACAGAGTGGTTCGAATCTGACTTGATCAATTTTGTGATGTAGCATGAATAGAGTTTGAGACGAGAAAAGCATAGATAGCTAGAGAAGGTTCTTAGGCATTCTTGTCCATCCACTTGGCAAAAGAAAAATAAAGCCAAACAATCAAAACAACAAGTTGATGTCCTCGAATGAATAAAATATGCAACCAACATGCTCACACAATAAAATGGCAATTGAAATATGTGACAAAGCATGCACAACCAATTCTAGCATCTATCAAGCAATTGGCGATGACTAGGTCATCTATATATGAGTATATTGACTTAGGAGTCAAATGAGAACACTTGATCATAGGTCATACTCATCGTTTAAGCTCAAGTGGGGTTACCACTTTTACATAAAGCATTGTTGTGTTCACATCATTAGAGTTGCTTTAACTCAAGTCTTAGAGTAAAGCTCCCCCTAGATGTGATATCCCCCCTAAGAGGGGTGAACTAACCTTGGGTTTTGTCGATGATGACTTCATGTAGATGTTGAAGAAGTGGATGCTCAATGTTGATGTAGATCACTTGGAGCTATCCTTTTGAGTGAATTGCACTTTCAATACCTACATGGGTTAGTCCCACAAGGAACAAACAAGGACATCCATAGACATAGAGTGATGCACACACAAGATGATGTCTATGAAAGCTTTTAGGTTACCTTGTCCCTTGTCTTACCAACAAGAGGGTTTGTGACTCCTTGAACTAGTGCAAGATGTGGAAGTTGATTGCACTTGTTCTTGCCAAAATGATAAGAGTGAAGTATGTTGGCGGAGTCACCCTCAAGAACTCCCTAGTTCTTCTTCTTTTGGATCCACACCATCTTGATGGGAATCCTTGGAGTTGTAGACGTACTTGATGAAGTGGAACTTGAAGTAGTCTTGGGAATCCACTTGACTAAGGTCTTAGGAGCTTCTTCAAATGCATCAATTTCCTCTTGAAGCTTGTCCTTGCCTTTTTGCTTGTAGTCTTGTGGTGGAAGATCATCTTGAGTTTGTGTCCCCTTGAAAGAAGTAGGATCATACTTCTCTTGTTGAGGAACAAACTTTGTCTTGGGGTATTGATCTTCTTCCCACTCAACTCCATTGGCATTGAACTTTCATTCAAAACCAACACCTTGATTCTTCCGGTGCCTTCCTTGCTTGCGTACAATTCCTCGAATTGCTTACTACCGGCAAGGCTTTTGTTCACTCCTTTCTCTATGATTCCCTTCAATAAGCTATTTTCTTGCTCAAGTGTAACTTGGCTAAGAGAATAATTAGTGGAATCAAGAGAACTACTAGAAGCAACAATATTGGATTTGACATGATCATTGTTACTACTAGAGGAAGAATCTTTCTTGTTCTTGTTACTAGACTTGACTTGAGGCATGTAAGTGGATAAGAGTAAACGCTTGGCAATGTAAGAAGAACTTTTCTTCCGGAGATCATCATTGATTGCCTTTAAAAACTCATGCTCTTGCTCAAGATTGAGCTTTTCAAAGCGTAACTTCTCATGAGCTCTTAAAAGTTCTCGATGATCTTCGAAGATAGTTTCATGAGCTAACTTAAGAGTGTTTAGTTCTTTAGTTAGAGCCTCAATTTTCTCCTTATCATTGTCATTCGTTTTATCTTGATTAGCATGATTAATTGACGTTTCATCATAGTATTCATCACTAGAGTTGTCAACAAGTAAATCATCATCACCTAACAAGTCATCTTCATCACTATTAAAATCAACATACTCAGGGTGAGTTACCTTAGGACCTTTGGCCATGAAGCATCTTCCAATTCCTTCATTTGGTGAGTCAAATATGTCGTAGGAGTTGGTTGACCCAAGTGCTAGACCGGCAACACCTTCATCTTGAGTATATTCGGAGTCGGAGTGATAACTTCTCTCGGAGTGGTTGTCGGAGTCGGAGCCGGATACCCATTCACCAATATGAGCTTGATGTCTTCGTTTTGTGTAGCTCCTTGATGATTTATCCTTTCTTTCCGAATCCTTGCTTCTCCATGAGTATCTTCGTTCATAACGATCATCTCTACTCCTTCTCTCTCTTGATGGTGATTCTTCTCTTTTGCTTCTTCTTTTTGGAGAATCTTCTCTTCTTTTGTAGGGAGCCGTACACTCATTGGAATAGTGTCCAGGTCTTCCACAATTGTAGCAGTTTCGCTCTCGACTAGAAGATCTTTTGTCATTGTAGGACCTTGACTTGGAGCTTCTATCTTTGCTTCTACTCTTGTAGAACTTGTTGAAGTTCTTCACCATTAAGCTCAATTCTTCATTGAAGTTTTGTTTCTCACTTGATGATGTGGGGGCTTCACATGAGGCTTTGTAGGCACCAATTGATTTGTTGTGAAGTTCCTCTTTATCCTTGAGCGACATCTCATGAGCAACAATTCTTCCAATGACCTCCGTTGGCTTGAGATCTTTGTAATTGGGCATCATTTGGATCAATGTGCACACGGTATCATATTTTCCATCCAAGGCTCTTAGGATCTTCTTGATGATGAATCTATTGGTCATCTCTTCACTCCCTAAGCCGGCAATCTCGTTTGTGATGAGAGCAAGCCTAGAGTACATTTCAGCGACACCTTCACCATCCTTCATTTTGAACTTGTCAAGTTGACTTTGAAGCACATCCAATTTGGATTCCTTGACGGAGTCGGTACCTTCGTGCATATCAATCAAAGTATCCCAAATTTCCTTTGCATTCTCAAGACGGCTGATTTTGTTGAATTCTTCGGGGCACAATCCGTTGAAGAGAATATCACAAGCTTGAGCGTTGTATTGGAGCATCTTCAACTCATCCGCGGTAGCTTCACGGTTTGGTTCTTTCCCATCGAAGAAGTCACCTTGCAAACCAACACACACAATAGCCCAAACGGCGGGGTTATGTCCAAGAATATGCATTTTCATTTTATGCTTCCAACTAGCAAAATTAGTACCATCAAAGTAAGGACCTCTACGGTGATAATTTCCCTCGCTAGACGCCATACTCTCCTAGGTTGTGAAACCAAGGCTATGACCACCAAAAGCTATGGAAATCAAAGCAAATGGAGACCAAAGCTCTGATACCACTTGTAGGATCGGAAGTATGTCTAGAGGGGGGGTGATTAGACTACTTGACCAAATGAAAACTTAACCTTTTCCCAATTTTAGTTCTTGGCAGATTTTAGCAACTTTTAGGACAAGTCCAGCAATCATCACACAATTCAAGCAAGCATGCAAAGAGTATATGGGCAGCGGAAAGTAAAGCATGCAACTTGCAAGAATGTAAAGAGAAGGGTTTGGAGAATTCAAACGCTATTGGAGATACAAATTTTTTTCCCGTGGTTCGGATAGGTGGTGCTATCCTATATCCACGTTGATGGAGACTTCAACCCACGAAGGGTAACGGTTGCACGAGTCCACGGAGGGCTCCACCCACGTAGGGTCCACGAAGAAGCAACCTTGTCTATCCCACCATGGCCATCGCCCACGAAGGACTTGCCTCACTAGCGGTAGATCTTCACGAAGTAGGCGATCTCCTTGCCCTTACAAACTCCTTGGTTCAACTCCACAATCTTGTCGGAGGCTCCCAAGTGACACCTAGCCAATCTAGGAGACACCACTCTCCAAGAAGTAACAAATGGTGTGTTGATGATGAACTCCTTACTCTTGTGCTTCAAATGATAGTCTCCCCAACACTCAACTCTCTCTCACAGGATTCGGATTTGGTGGAAAGAAGCTTTGAGTGGAAAGCAACTTGGGGAAGGCTAGAGATCAAGATTCATATGGTAGGAATGGAATATCTTGGCCTCAACACAAGGGTAGGTGGTTCTCTCTCATAACATATGAGTTGGAAGTGTAGATGTGTTCTGATGGCTCTCTCCACGAATGAAGAGGAGGTGGAGGGGTATATATAGCCTCCACACAAAATCCAACCGTTACACACAATTTACCAATCTCGGTGGGACCGAATCAACAAACTTGGTCGGACCGAAATAGTAAACCTAGTGACCGTTAGAGATTTTCGGTGGGACTGACATGCAACTCGGTAGGACCGATATGATTAGGGTTAGGGCATAACGTAATCTCGGTGAGACCGATTACACAAACTCGGTGAGACCGATTTTGGTAATAGGCTAACCAGAGAGTTGGTCAGGTAACTCGGTGGGACCGATTTGCTCTTTCGGTGAGACCGAAAAGTTACAAAAGGGAAACAGAGAGTTTACATTGCAATGTCGGTGGGACCGATCCGCTCTTTCAATGAGACCGAAAAGTTACGAAAAGGAAACAGAGAGGTTGCAATCCCATCTCGGTGAGACCAAGATCCCTATCGGTAGAACCGATTTGCTAGGGTTTGGCAGTGGCTTATGACATGTGAAACTCGGTGGCGCCAGATAGAAAGAATCGGTAGGACCGAGTTTGGCTTAGGGTTTAGGTCATTTGTGGATATGGGAAAGTAGCTGAGGATTTTGGAGCATATCATTAAGCACATGAAGCAAAAGGCTCATTAAGCAACACCTCATCCCCTCCTTGATAGTATTGGCTTTTCCTATGGACTCAATGTGATCTTGGATCACTAAAATGTAAAATGAAGAGTCTTGAGCTTTTGAGCTTGAGCCAATCCTTTGTCCTTAGCATTTTGAGGGTTCCACTTTCACCATCCATGCCATGCCAATCATTGAGCTTTCCTGAAATAAATGTCTTGGAATAGCATTAGCTCAATGAGCTATATGTTGTTATGAATTACCAAAACCACCTAGGGATAGTTGCACTTTCAGAGTCTTTGTGAACACCGTCAAGATATGGCAACAGGAGTGGTTCTATATCACAAAACCCCGCGGCCCTAGGCGGGCAGCCGCTCCAGCCTTTAGATCCAGACCCCCGCTCAGGCTCACATCCTGGACCGACAAGGGTCCGGACTAGGGGTCGGTCAATGAGGTTCTTTTACTGCAGAAATGCGTCCAAGGCATGATAGCGAAGGACATTACCATTGTTGACGCGATCCAACTGATGCTAATCCGTCGAGCTCTTCCCTGCGAGCGGTGGCCCCTCAAGATGTGGGAGTTCAATCCGGAAGGGCCGCGGACCCTACAAAGGTTCTATGGCACAACGCATAAGGGGATCTGGAAGCTGCTTTTTAAGAAGCAAAAGTCGTGGCCAAAGTCATCAAATGACACCGGCTTCGATTGCAACCATTCGGCCTCCGAGGTAAATTCTAAAACCTCCGAACATCCATTGGTTCGTCCATCCAGATGAGAAGTATTGAGTAGTCTATCCCCAATAAGGTCTGGATCAAGAAGGCGGAGCAGATCCAGTGTCCAACTCCGCTCCCCGAAAACCCAGCCAATCCTCTACTAATGAGGATGCTGGTCCCGGCGCCATACCAGGAGCCAGTAAAGAAGGGCAAGAAGAAGAAGAGAGAGGAGGGCACTTCGGACGCAGTGTCTGGAGAAGCTGATTCCCAGTCCTCTCACGAGGGCGACGACGACGACAAGGAGGAGGAGGAAGAAGAAGATCCTCCCTGCAAGGGCAAGAAGAGGGCAACCTCCGAAGACCTGGAGGCCGAAGCTTCCAAGAGGGACAAGATTACCCTCTCCGATGACTTGGAGTTAGATGCCGAAGCCATCCCGAAGCACCGTCGCTGGACCAAGCCCCAAGCCGACTCGTAAGTAGTCCGGGATTTTTCACATATATACAATCTCTATGAACTATAATGATAACTCTGGGTTCTATTTTTAGTCCGGCCAACGATCTCCCCCAACTATCCTCATCCTCGGGGGATCTGCCGCTAGAGATGATGGAGAGCAAGTTGCCTCCACTAGCTTCCCCGCCGCCTAGGGCGGATGACGCTGAGGTTTCATCCCATAGGCCCTCCTCGGGACTTGAAGAGACATGGGGGGCGACTTAACGGCGCCGGAGGGCAATACCTCGGCTGCCAAGGGACTGAGAGGTACGCCCCCCTCGGAGACCGATGACGGGAGCCACGGTCAATCCGTCCCCCAGCCATATACTACTCCGGAGACCCACGCGGCTCCAGGGCCTCGTGAGCGACCTCCTACAGGAGAGAGGGGAGCGGCGACCTCTGCTAATCCGTATGCGCCGAATACCAAGGCGGACGCACTGCAAAGTTCATCCGTCCTGGATGAGCACCGCATCCTAATGGGTACGGTGGCTGAGAAGATTCAGTCCGCCAAGAGCGGGCTGGACGAAGCCTTCACCAGCCTGCTAGCAGGCTTTGAGGTACGCAATGTAATGTTTTTAATCATTTTTATGAGAAATATGCCTGTATATAGATAGTAGCCCCTGAGACTCTGTTCGGTTTTTTTGAAAGAAAAGTGAGCAGAGGATCAATAATCAGTTGTCAGGTGGTAACATACTATTTTATTTAGATTGAAACATGCCTCTCTGTTAGCGGCGACTGCCCAGACCGCAGAGGTTTCCGAACTCAAAGGAAACTGGAGCGAGCCGATGAGGACTTAGTCCTTGTTAACACGCAAGGTATAAAATACATCTTACTTTATGCCTGTTTATGTCCGTGTTCTCTGGAATTTCAAGAGCTGCAATGTGCGTGTTTGTATAGATGGTGCTGCCGAGGTTGAGACCCTCAGGGGTGAGCTTGCCCAAGCCAAGGAGCAAGCAAGGGTAAGCAAGGCAGCCGCTGATAAAGCGGCTGTAGACTTAATAGCCGAACAGGCCACTCAGCGCTGTTTTGAGGAACGGGTGACCGAGGTGGAGCAGAAGCTCGAGGACACCACCCGCAAGTGCAAGTCCTTAGAAGAGGAAAATAAGGAGAAGGGGACCGATCTTGCCAAGGCCTTCAAGACGCCAAGGAGGCGTGGTCCAAATCCGGCGCAGTGTGCGAGGAAATCCGTCAAGCCGGACAGATAGTGGCTGGTAAGCCCTTTCTTCTATAGGATAAATTTGGGGATCGGAAGTATGCCTTGCTTAATCGACTGTGGAGTTTTCCAGACGCATATGCGGGTCTGCTGAAGAGTGCTGCAGACGCCGCCCAATTCTTCCTGTCCCAGGAGGGGTATGCGACGGAGAAGCTCTTTCGGTCGCAGTTTGCAGGGCAGGAGCATCCCACACTGCTAAATGACCAGATGGCACAATGGGCGGAGTTGCACAAAATGTCCAGCGCGTCCCTGAAGGACGTTATAGTCTAGTTGTGGCCGACCGAAGCCATTCTGGACAGCTACTTCGGCCTTGTGCGGCATCTCGTCGAAGCGCTGCCCCGAATCGCCACTGTCAAGAGGTGATCCTGCATAGAAGGAGCGCGAATGGCCTTCGCCCGTGTCAAGATGCATTGGGCGAAGATGAAGGCCGAAAAGGTGGCAGTTGAAGGTCCGCTCGAAAGCAAGGACCATCGCACGCCGGAGTGCTATTTCAAGGACGTACTAAGAGGTGCCCGCCTTATAGAAGGCCAATGCTCTAAGGATGTAGTGTTCGAGTGAACAAGTGCGAACTATTCGGGAGTTAATAATCTGAACTAAGGCTTTTGTAATATATTCATGCCTTTATGAAGAGTTTTATCCTCCTGTCCGGCTATTTTTATATCTGAGAGTTCCCATTCGTCGGCTTCAACCCCCATGTAGATACTACTGGGGTGTTCGGAATTGCACATGACTACACTTAACCCAACGTCTTGGTCCATAAAGGAGGTGTCAGTGCGGCGAACCAGGCAACCGGACTATGTGGTTTTAGTGCTCTCACTTAGCCATAGGAGTTTGACGATGGGTCTACAAAGTAGCCCCTGGTATGTACGCAGTTATCCCGATACGGATGCGTTACAT
Source organism: Aegilops umbellulata (assembly GCA_032464435.1). Classification (NCBI taxonomy): domain Eukaryota; kingdom Viridiplantae; phylum Streptophyta; class Magnoliopsida; order Poales; family Poaceae; genus Aegilops; species Aegilops umbellulata. The sequence continues at coordinate 134,331,567 of CP136057.1, read as the reverse complement.
ATGTGACCGGAAAACAGTCCTTCGTGTAATACAGAAAAAAATGCTAAAGATTTTAATAAGTCGCCGAGTGGCTGACCAGCTCTCGCTGCATCATGACAGTCAGTTTTCGGCTTTCTCTACTGAGGTGCTTAATCGGATGAACCAGACACACAATCGCAGTAGTTCTCCCATTACTACCCTAGCCGATCAGATGGAACGTATGATAGCAAACATAGGAGCCGGGCAACCCAACTATTGACCAAAGACATGATTCGGAGCCGATGCATATTGTGCCGAGCTTGGGACGCCGAATTGTGCTACAAAGCTGTTCGGAATTTTGTTTGGCAACACCTATGTTGCCATATAGAGCCCCTGGTAATTTGTGCTAAGGTGTGTTCGTGAGGCAACTGAGTAGACGGAATAAAGTCTATAAGTACAGACAACGCCGAATAAGAATTTGGTTCACTGTAATCTGATTGATACGTCAAAACATAATCTTACAGAGGGTACCATGATTACCAAGGCCATTTTACATGCTGGGGGTCTAAGGTTAAGGGGAAAAGCTATATACAGGTTCTTGAGTGAAGTTGCGGTCTGCAAAATCCTTTGCACCTTCCTGCCGCACATCTGCGCTGCTTTCGCCTGAGCAAGAAAGATTCCTTAAAAGGAATGGACTTCGACTATTGGTACAAACCCGGGCTGAGAGTCCTTGTGAGTCCGTAGGATGATTAAGTTTCTATTCCCCTGTGGTAAAAGATAAAACATATTTAAAGAAAGAGGAAGGCCGTATAGGGTCGAACCGTACTATAGGCCTGTCCGTATTGTGCCTCCGTTGATGCCCGAGGTATTTTGAGTGCAAAATGGTGCACGCGTGGTACGAATTTCGCGGATATACATGGCGATCGACGGAGGTGAAACTGCTAATCCAGCTCTGGAATTGCCGAGCCGTTAGTATGCAGAATTGGCCGACCTTGTGTAGCAGAGTCCGACTGCCTAATAGCCAATGAGGTGTGCGGCTTGAGAGGTCCGCTTTTTACTTTGACCGTGATGGCCGCAATATGCTCCTCAGTACGGAGGGAGCGTTCCATGTTTTCGTTGACTGTAACGACACCACGTGGACCGGGCATCTTCAGCTTTAGGTACGTGTAGTGTGGGACCACGTTGAAGCGAGCGAACGTGGTTCGTCCGAGGAGTGTGTGGTAGCCACTGCAGAAAGGGACGATGTGAATATCAAGTCTTCGCTTCGGAAGTTGTCCGGCGAACCGAAAACAACCTCCAATGTGATTGAGCCCATGTAGCGGGCCTCTACACCACGTATTACTCCTTTAAAGGTGGTTTTACTGGGCTTGATTCTTGATGGATCGATTGCCATTTTGTGGACAGTGTCTTGATAAAGTAGATTGAGACTGCCGCCGCCGTCCATGAGGACTCGCGTGAGATGGAATCCATCAATGATTGGATCGAGGACCAGAGCTGCTGAACCTCCATGACGGATACTGGTTGGGTGGTCCTTTCGGTCAAAGGTTATTGGGCAAGCCGACCATGGGTTGAATTTTGGGGCGACCGACTCTATGGCGTAGACGTCCCGTAATGCGCGCTTGCGCTCCCTCTTAGGGATATGAATGACATATATCATATTCACTGTTTTTACCTCGGGGGGAAATTGCTTTTGTCCCCCTATGTTTGGTTGAAGAGGCTCTTGGTCATCATCGTCGCTAGGCGACCCTTTCCTCTTGTGTTCGGCGTTGAGTTTGCCGGCCTGTTTAAAGACCCAACAATTTTTGTTGGTATGATTGGCGGGTTTATCGGGGGTGCCATGAATCTGGCAGGGCCGATCAAGTATTCTGTCTAAACTGGATGACCATCTTTATTTGCCTTAAATGGCCTCTTCCGTTGACCGGGTTTGGAGCCACTGAATCCAGCGTTGACCGCCATGTCTTGGGTTCCTTCGTTATTGTTTCGGTGCTTGTGCTTGTTGCGTCGTGGCTTGCCATTGCCGTCCCTGGATTCGGAGGTGCCAGGGTCGCTGGTACTATTGCTTCAAAGAGCAAGCCAGCTATCCTGTCCCGCGCAAAAGCGGGTCATAAGGGTGGTTAGTGCTGCCATGGACTTCGGCTTTTCTTGGCCGAGGTATTGGGCGAGCCACTCGTCTTGGACGCTATGTTTGAAGGCCGCTAGGGCTTCGACGTCCGGACAATCCACAATTTGGTTATTTTTATTAAGAACCTGGTCCAGAGCTGCCGGGCTGATTCTCCGGGTTGCTGGATTATGTGACTAAGATCATCGGCGTCTGGGGGCCAAACATAGGTACCTTGGAAGTTGTCTCTGAATGCATCCTCCAAGTCTTCCCAGCTACCAATAGAGTGTGCTGGCCCCTTGAGTTTTAGTGGAAGGTACTTGACGGCATGTAGATCATCACCGCGTGCCATGTGAATGTGGAGAAGAAAATCTTCAATCCATACTGCGTTATCTGTTGTGCCATCGTATGATTCGATGTTCACAGGTTTAAACCCTTCTTGGAACTGGTGCTCCATTACCTCATCAATGAAGCATAGGGGGTGTGCGGCGCCTCTGTATTGGGCAATGTCACGGCTCAGTTCGGATGAAGTCTGTGTGCGATTTTCGGCCCTGGTGAGGTTGTGTTTGTCACGCCAAGCCTGATAGCCGTCTTCTCGCGGTTGGGCACGTCCCCTTAATCCATAGATTGACATGGCCTGACCGGCTCTGTTGTCCAGGTCCTGACGTAGGTCATAAGTGTACCCCCGAGCTATTGTTTCTCTGCTTTTACGGCGAGGTGGTGTGGGCTGGTGTTCGGTGTGAGTTGCCGTTCTGTCCCGGCCACGTGGTGGTCGTTCAGGTCCGTCAACCGCATTATGCGCGGGTGGTATGGGCTCCAGCGCCTCATCGTTGAATTTGGGTAGCAACTTACGCTTCGGGTAACTCTTTGTTGGGCGTTTGAGGTTGTATTCTTCGGCTGCCAGGACATTAGTCCATCTGTCGTTGAGCAGGTCTTGGTCAGCTTGAAGCTGCTGGTTCTTCTTCTTTAGGTTTCTTGCAGTGTCTATTAGCCGGCGCTTAAAGAGCTCTTGTTCGAGGGGTTCCTCTGGCACGATAGAATCTTCGTCGCCGAGGCTCACGTCGTCCTTGGAGAGTGGTAGATAGTTGCTATCCTCCAAGTCTTCATTCCCTGCTTGCTCGTCAGGGTCAACTTGCCCGTCCTCCCGGTCATCCTGTTCGGATGTTGGTTCGATGGGGTCTTCTTGGTCTTCGGCGTTCTCCGAAGTATCATTGTCTCCGGTGCTGGTATTGCTGTCTTTTCTGTGACGCGATTTAGAGCGGCGCTGTTGACATCGACGCTTTGGTGGTATCTCAGGAGGTTCGTCCTCGACTGGATCCTTCTCATCATTGTCGTCGCCTTCTTTAGGCGTGTCCAACATGTATACGCCATATGAGGAAGTTGTCATCCAGCGTATGGTGAACGGCGGGTTTTGGGCCTGCTCCTCTCCGGCATCATCGTCCATACTGTCGATGTCTTCGGTGGCGTAATCGAGCATGTCGGTTAGATCCTCGACAGTGGCTATGAAGTGGGTGGTGGGTGGTGATGTCTACTACACAACCTTCTTCTTGTAGATGTTGTTGGGCCTCCAAGTGCAGAGGTTTGTAGGACAGTAGCAAATTTCCCTCAAGTGGATGACCTAAGGTTTATCAATCCGTGGGAGGCATAGGATGAAGATGGTCTCTCTCAAGCAACCTGCAACCAAATAACAAAGAGTCTCTTGTGTCCCCAACACACCCAATACAATGGTAAATTGTATAGGTGCACTAGTTCAGCGAAGAGATGGTGATACAAGTGCAATATGGATGGTAGATATAGGTTTTTGTAATCTGAAATTGTGAGAACAGCAAGGTAACTAATGATAAAAGTAAGCGAAGACGGTATTGCAATGCGTTGAAACAAGGCCTAGGGTTCATACTTTCACTAGTGCAAGTTCTCTCAACAACAATAACATAATTAGATCATATAACTATCCCTCAACATGCAACAAAGAGTCACTCCAAGGTCACTAATAGCGGAGAACAAACGAAGAGATTCTTGTAGGGTACGGAACCACCTCAAAGTTATTCTTTCTGATCGATCTATTCAAGAGTCCATAGTAAAATAACATGAAGCTATTCTTTCCGTTCGATCTATCCTAGAGTTTGTACTAGAATAACACCTTAAGATACAAATCAACCAAAACCCTAATGTCACCTAGATACTCCAATGTCACCTCAAGTATCCGCGGGTATGATTATACTATATGCATCACACAATCTCAGATTCATCTATTCAACCAACACAAACTACTTCAAAGAGTGCCCCAAAGTTTCTACCTGAGAGTCAAGATGAAAACGTGTGCCAACCCCTATGCATAAGTTCACAAGGTCACTGAACCTGCAAGTTCATCACCAAAACATACATCAAGTAGATCACGTGAATATCCCATTGTCACCACAGATAAGCACATGCAAGACATACATCAAGTGTTCTCAAATCCTTAAAGACTCAATCCGATAAGATAACTTCAAAGGGAAAACTCAATCCATTACAAGAGAGTAGAGGGGGAGAAACATCATAAGATCCAACTATAATAGCAAAGCTCGCGATACATCAAGACCGTGCCAAATCAAGAACATGAGAGAGAGAGAGAGATCAAACACATAGCTACTGGTACATACCCCCAGTCCCGAGGGTGAACTACTCCCTCCTTGTCATGGAGAGCGCCCGGATGATGAAGATGGCCACCGGTGTGGGATTCTCCCTCCGGCAGGGTGCCGGAACATGGTCCCAATTGGTTTTTGGTGGCTACAGAAGCTTGCGGCGGCGGAACTCCCGTTCTAGGTTTCTTTTCGGGGGTTTCTGTATTTATAGGAATTTTTTGCATAGGTTTCTTTTGGCCCATAAAAAATCATCAAAAATTGGTATGTCAATTGGACTCCGTTTGGTATTCCTTTTCTGTAGAACTCAAAAACAAGGAAAAAAATAGAAAACTGGCACTGCGCTCTAGGTTAATAGGTTAGTCCCAAAAATCATATAAAACAACATCTAAATGCATATAAAACATCCAAGATGGATAATATAATAGCATGGAACAATACAAAATTATAGATACGTTGGAGACGTATCAAGCATCCCCAATCTTAATTCCTGCTCGTCCTCGAGTAGGTAAATGATAAAAGCAGAATTTTTGATGTGGAATGCTATCAAGTGCACTAGTTTGATCAATGATAATTTCAATCACTTTTTCTAGCATCATTATATATCATAACAATAGCTCATATCATAAAGCTTCTCATGATCAAGTTGCAAGATATTCACATGTTAAAGCATAGATCATAAACTTTGTTGAAAACTAACAAACTATGTTCTCAGTCATCAAACAATTGCAATTCATCTTATTTTCAGGAAGGGTCTATCTAAGAGCTTTGATTTAGCAAATCCCACATACTCAACTATCATATAGTCTTCCATGATTGCTACCACTCAAAGGATATTTTTAGAACAAATGGCATCCATCGAACATAGAGAAAGTGTCGGAGTAATTGGCCACGGGTAGCCTCATCGGCCCCCCATGGCGCTTCAAGACATCAGGGTCGGCTGCTCGCTCAAGATTCAAAGAGCCAAGCGCCGCCTCCTTGCGACCGGCTGGTCCAAGCGTCTGGCTGCCAGGCGACGGCAAAGCCCATCAGGCGGCCACGAGGTGGGCCGACTCCTAGCAGACGGCCACCAGAGAAGCCGACTCCTAGCAGGCGGCCCTAGGCGTCCTCAAAGTTTGCACCCACATAAATGCGACGAGATAGGGCCTGGCTACAACATGCCTTGCCACCCCCGAATCTGGGGCCAAGCATGGCCACAGTGCGTTGTACCAGGAAGAGATCTCCCATCCGGCGCGGCACTGTTGCCACGCAGCCCGTGACATCACCCCGGTCAGAGGGAGCCATGCTCCCGTGATAGGCCGTCGGTATGGCCCGCAAGCGGCGGGCCCTACCTGTCCACAAGGAGCCTTAAGGCGGCGAGCCCAGACTAGTCGGCTTGTAGGGAGGCCGGTCTCCGACCAGGCGGCCTTCCTCTGCTTGGAGTTTGTGCACCATTAACCAGAAGAGACGGGGAGTGTCTACAGTGAACGCCCGCCAGGCGGCGGTACTGTAGCCACTCCTCCCCGACAATGCATGCATCATTACCAGCATCGCTACAGCGCGGAGCAGCCGGCAAGACCCGCGAGCGGCAGGCGCGGCCTGTCGGCCAAGAATGAGACAGCCAGCAGGGCCCACTAGGCGGCGAACCCCAGCGGCCGGCGGAGAAGCCGGTGACCGTAGACACTAACAGCCGAGGCTACCACCCGGCCAGATTAACTTTGTACCCCTGGGGGGTAGGCCTATATAAACCCCCAGGGCACCCATGCAAAGGGTTCAGACTCTAGTTCACCCACACACCCATATAGAGAGAGGAATCTAGGGCTAGACTTGTTCTTCCTCCCCCTCTAGAGAAACAGCTCAAGGAGCAAGCTTGTAGCCACCATTGTTGCTTGAGTGATCATGCGGAGATCCCGCAGAGCAGGAGTAGGGGTGTTGTCTCCTAGGAGAGCCCCGAACCTGGGTAAGATTCGCCGATGTGCATGTCTATGCCTCATCCCGTTTCCTATCACCGGCGACGTATTATTAGCCCCCTCCATGATAAGCCATCCTTTGGCATATGTCGGAGGACACCCCCGACATTTGGCGCCCACCATGGGGCTAGGTGCACCGTCGTCGGGAGATCTGTTCTAGACAGGAACCCTCTTCCTCCACAGCGAGTGCAGCCAGCCCAGCACGCCTGATGGCGTTAGCGCTGGCACGCTGCATGGCAAAGCTATTGCCTGCACAGCGGCTAGCCTCGCTGACCTTGTTCGCGAGATCCACCTCTCCGACGAGCCCGCGCTAGGCGCGGGCGCAACCAGCTCTGAGAGCTGCCTCGTCGATCTCCTTGGCAAGCTCGACATCGCCAACGAGCCCGCCTACGACCTGGAGTCGATCGGCTCCACCGACCCGATGCTTGTCGACTCCGACACCGTGTCCCTTGACGCCTTCCCCACCAACGTGGTGGCAATCGATGACCCTCTCCCTCGCACTGACAGCGGAGGCAGCACCGTCACAGAGGTGCTCGTCATCAGCCATGATGGAGCTTCTGGTGGCGGCGCCCAAGACCCGCTCGAAGCGACGCTACGAGACCTGTCTGCACCCATTGCATAAGATGCCGACATCGAGACGCTGGAAGCTCGCCGCGTCTTGCTCGTTGAGTGCGCAAAGAAATTGGCCAGCATGAGACGCCTCTGGGAGGCCTTAGAGCGCGAGATGGACCGCGCTGTTGGCGGCACGCCAGCCCCTGGCGGGCCTAGCTGCATTGGCACGGTCCGGCAGCATGGCGCAACCGTCGCCAGCATGTTCGGGGCAGACCGCCCTGTCTACGCCATGCCCATGGAAAACATACGAGCTGCCCAGGCGGCAGTAGACGAGCCGGACAACCTCAAGGGAGACGAGCGCCGCCACATGAAGGAGAGCGTCTTGCGGCTCATTGACGCGGCTGCCGAGCAGCAAGAAGCCGGCTGCCGCACCAAAGAACCCGACTGGCGGAATGAGGACCTGCCTCCTCGCCAAGATCAAGGCGCGACCTCCCGGACGCCGACTAGTTGCGTCCGTGACAAACGAGACAAAGAGCCGGCTGCTAGCCGCAGCCGCACGCACATCACCATCGAGCGCGACCAAGATGGCCACCCACGAGCAGTAGAGCGACGGGATGATTGTCCGCCTCCTCCTCCTCCTCCTCCTCCTCGGAGGGAGAGGCGTCCTTCCCCGCCGCCTATTAACCACCCAACTCTCGGCGACATGCTGGGCCGCTGTCGGCGTTCTGGGAACGGGGGTCCCCAGACTTGCCTGCCTGCGGCCTGCGGCGTGGCTTAAGGGCCCCCCAGCATGGCCCATCTTCGTCAACACGAGACTCGATACCCTCGCGAGGGGCCAAGCCTCGCGGGGAGGACGACACGGAGCTTCCTCAGGCGCGGCTTCATCAGGCTAGCTCACGAGGAGGCGGAGATATCAAGGCGGGGTACCTCACGAGGTGCCCATGACGCAAGCCATGACGACCAAGGGTGCCAGGCGGGGGCCAGCCCGCGTAGTGTCTCCCTTTCCTCTTTGGTGCAAAGGGGGCAAGCGCAGGCGAGAGGATCAGGCAAAGGCATCCATTTCGATGCAACGAGACCAAGACCAGTCCAACGGTGGGAAGGAGGTCATCGTGGAGCCCAGAACGGCATCACTACAGAGCCTTTGGCAGGCGAGGACCAACTTTAGTCAGGATAAGTGTACCAGATGTTCCCCTTCAAAATGGCCAATTGTTGGCGCCCTTCCCGCTCAATATTTGGGAAGAGGCCCAGGGCCTTTGCCTATAAATAGGACTAGCCACCCCCAGGGCAAGGGGGAGGATGATCGGATCATCAGGCAAGAAAGAGAGAGAGAGAGAGAGAGAGAGAGAGAAGGGCGGTTGAACTCCTCCTAGAAGTTCATCGTCCTTGCTAAGAGCAGACCCTCGCGAGGTTGTTCTTCCTTGTATTGTTCATCATCATCAGCCCAAGAGGCAATCCACCCACCGCAAACTAGAGTAGGGTATTACACCACAATGGTGGCCCGAACTAGTATAAACCTTGTGTCTCTTGTGCTGTTCTTTCTGTAGTTTAGATCTTTGTGAGACGGAGAGGTAGAGGGCGAAGTCTCCGCGCGCACCCCAGAGTTCGAACCTCAAGGGTCTGCCGGAAGCCGAAATCCGACATTTGGCGCGCCAGGTAGGGGTGCGCCGGAATTTGTCTTCCACTGCTCCGCTCTCCCCCGACCGTCGTGTCCATGTCCGACGCACGTCGGGCCCGCGCCAAGCGCCGGGCCGCCATCGCTTCCCGCGTCGCACAGACGGCTCCCATCGGCGGGCGTCCTCGTCGTTCCCGTTGCCCGCCATCAACGCCGCCACCGGCCCGGCGGGGAAGGAGCAGCAAGCATCGTCTCAGCACCCGTCCGTGCGGCAAGACGGCCGCACCATCACTCCATCGCTCACACCAGCTGGTTCTTCGTCCCGCGCGTTCCGCGCACCCTTGGAGGCTCGAGATGCGCTCATCGCGGCTAACGAGCTCCTGCGCTACCGTCCCGTCGACGACGTCTACGAAGAGTGGCTTGACCGCGTCGCCGAGCTCGTCCGGGACGCAGGGGGCTCTCCCGCGCCGTCCGTTCCGATGCGTCACACTCCGCCCCGCGTGGGCAACGAAGCTCCGGGGGCGTACCGACCGCCTCCTCTTCAAGAAGACGTGATGGCTCCATGGCGCGCGGCCCCTGGCCGGAACCCGCTCTGTCAAGCGCCGACGTAGCAAGAGCAGAGCTGCCAAGAAGTTCCTCGTCCGCAAGAAGCTGCCTGGGCGCTGCCTGCTCAGGCACGTCGCGACCCTGCTCCCGCTCCCGCGCGTCAAGACCCCGCGCTGCTCCCAGCTGTAGTGCATGGGGACCCGCAAGACCAAGCTCTCCCTCAACCAAAGCCTCCCGTGGCCACCGCAGGCTACCGTGCCTACACCACCGAGCTGCGTAGCATCGCGTGGCCCGGTAAGTTCAAGCCAGACCTGCCTCCTCGCTACGACGGCACGACCGACCCTGCAGAGTTCCTCTAGCTCTATGAGCTGGGCATTGAAGCTACCAGCGGGGATGAAAAGGTCGTGGCGAACTGGTTCCCCATGGCGCTCAAGGAAGGAGCTCGCACCTGGCTCCTAAATCTGGCTCCAGGCACAATCTCTTCCTGGGACCAGATGCGCACCCGCTTCATCGCCAACTTCCAAGGTACTCGCGACCGGCCACCGGCCATGAGCGACATGCACCGCATCAAGCAACAACCCGGAGAGACCCTGCAAAAGTACATCCAACGCTTCAATAGTGCACGCCTCAAGATCCCCAAGGTGTCCGAGGAGGCCATCATCTCAGCCTTCTCCGACGGTGTGCGCGACGTCAAGATGAAGGAGGAGCTGGCGATGCATGAAGACCTGTGCACCTCCCTGGAGCTGTTCAACTTGGCGACCAAGTGCGCCAGGGCTGAGGAAGGACGTCTCTCCCTCCTCGAGCTGCCTGCCACGGACCCAGAGGAGAAGAAGCCCAAGGCCAAGGACGTGAAGCGCAAGGGGGCTGCCGTGCTCGCGGCAGAACCGGACACCAAGCGGGGAAAGGATCTGCCTGAATCCTCCAGGGGCAGCCGGTACTGTGTGTACCACGACCTCCACACCCACAACACCAACGAATGCCAGGAACTCCGCGCTGTGCGAGAAGGAAGGATCGGCCGTCATCCTGACCATGCTGACCGGGGCTACGGCCGAGGAGGGGGAAGAAACGCAGGATGCTGGGAAGACCGCGGCCCGCGCCAAGGGTGGCGTGATCAATTCGCGAGTACCGCTGGCGGGACCTGCCTCGCGAGGGGAACTGGCGGGATCAGCCTCGTGAGGATCGCCCACAAGGCAACACAGGCCTCCCTCCACTGCCGCCTCAGCCAAGGAGCAACGAGGACCGCCATCAAGATGAGGGGGCTGGGGGCTTCCAGGAGCCACGCGCGATCGCCTGCATCCTGGGCGGAGCTCAAGCCCCAGCCTCCCAGCGCATCTTCAAGCAGTTTGCCCGTGAAGTGAATGCAGTCCTCCCCAAGCTCGAAGCAACGCGCCCTCTCAGGTGGTCGGCGTGCGCCATCACGTTCAGCTCAGCGGATCAGCTCAAGTGCGCGGCCACAACCGGAGTCCTCCCGATGCTTTGCTCCCCAGTCCTCAGCAACGTACTGGTCACCAGGACCCTCATCGATGGTGGGGCAGGGCTCAACGTCCTGTCCGTGGAAACATTCAACAATCTCCAGGTGCCCTATGACCAGCTTCAGCCAACCAAGCCTTTCTCCGGAGTCACCGACGGCTCCATGGTCACGATTGGGAAGGTCTGCCTCCCTGTCACCTTCGGGGCACGCAACAACTACCGCACCGAGCTCATCGATTTCGACGTCGCCCACATCCTCCTGCCGTACAACACCATCCTCGGGTACCCGGCGCTGGCCAAGTTCATGGCCGTAACACACCATGGCTACAACGTCCTCAAGATGCCAGGAAGTGGCGGAGTCATCACAGTGCCATGTGAAGAGAAGGATACAGTGTGTTCCCTGGAGCGAGCCTTTCAGACCGCGTCACTGGAAGACCCTAATCGCGGAGGCAGGAGGCTTCCCGAGACCGCCCCCAAGAAGAAGAAGGCATCGTCTGGACCGACCCCTCAGGAGTCGGGCCCCTCAGGGCCCGCATCTGCCCAAGGGGAACCTCCTTTCATCGCATAGGAAAGCGCGCCCGACGCCCTCCTCAGGCAGGGCTCGGGGGCTCTCCCCTGGAGGGCCACCGACCTGGCCGAGGTCATGAGGGAGGCACTTGGGCACCACGTGGAGGCGTGTTTTGAAGCACGCTTCCCTCAAGAAGGAGCAAGGCAAGGAAGGTCAGACCAGCAGGAGTTCGTCAACAAGGCCATTCAAGAACTACGGGAGTCAAGAATCATGAGAGGTTGCCGCCGTCTACCGACAGTAGCTCCCCATCCAGGCGAGGATGGTGGGCTGCGCGTCTGCATCGACATACCAGGGCTCAACCAGGTTGCCACGATGGAGCGCCTCTGGCCCTCGCGAGTGGGGCGTTGTGAAGGTCCGCCCCACAACTACGTTCGCATGCCTTACGGCTTGCCGGGCGCGGCTGCTATGTACCAGCGCCTCATGAGGGGCATCATGGAGGCTCAGGAAGACAGGCGTTCTGCAGCCTTGGCGGAGATGGAGATGATTCCCGAGGAGCCACCAGTGCCCCCGGAGCCTCCCGAGGCCCTTGGGCCTGGGGGCTCGTGAGGATCGGCTTCCGCAGCCCACCGAGTCTGCTGCACCAACACCACTTCGTCCTCGACATCTTCAGGTGACGTCTTTCGAGTTTCATTTCCACCTGGGCGCTCACCGAGGGCTGCATTACTCCCAGGCCGCATGGGTCCGTCCCTGTGGCGTGTATCCCTTTTATTTCGGGCTGTTAGCTTGCTTTGTTGGGGGCGCCCCTCGGGCTGCATCATCCCCAAGTCGCTCGGGCCAGGCCCAGCGGCAGGTATCTACTTTGCGTTTATTTCCGGTTATGCATTCGCCCATCATGCTTGATTACTTGATGCCTGTCCGCGGCACCTCTTCTTCTCCATGTCGACCACTTGCACGTTAAAGGGGGGTGCCTGAGCATCGCGACTCAGGGCTCTTACTGGCCCCCCAGCCCTCACCCTCTGGCCTTGTCCACGGCATCGCGACCTGGCATACCAGCGACGGCTGAGACAAGCTCGAGGGCCGGGACCCGAGGACGTAGAGTGCCGGCATCTAACCAAATTTGCAGGAGCACGTCACAAGATAAGGCCCAGTGCCAGGCGCAACCCGCCTAGAGGTAGGGCCCCGTGAGTCCCGCGCTGGCTCACGGGTGCCCAGATACACCTCACCTAGCCCTACCGTGCTGGCCACGTGTCAGGGCGGGGCTGTACACGCCCCGGGGGCTCCTCCCGGAGGGGAGCCCCCTCCCACATACCAGTGGAAGCACCATGCTCCGCGCTGGCTGACGACACTGTCGAGGAGCGGCTATGCCCGTACAAATACGGAAGCGCTATGCTCCGTGCTGGTGATAAACAACTGAGGGTGGCCCCCGGGACGCATCAACCTCAGGGAGCCCAGAGCTCAGTGTCTGGCCTCATCGCAACGCCTCCCCTCGAGAGTGCCGCGCGAGGGGGCTAGGCACGGGGGCTGCGCCTGGGTCACGCCCAGACGTACGCCACCCAGCCAGGCCCCTCGGGCCTGGTTCATCACGCGTCTCTCCCCGAGCGGAGCCAAGGTATGAAGGCCGTTTGAGCGTCAAGGGGGACTCCTGAGCATCGCGACTCAGGAGCCAAACTGGTCCCGTAGCCCCTCACTCCCTAGTTCCAAAAGGCTAGCGCTGGGTGAGGTACGCGCGGGGCCGGGCTCTGCAGACGTAGAACGGAAGATCCACCCACATCACACCTCCCTACTTGTTGTTCGTGCGCCAAGGGGGACTCCTGAGCATCGCGACTCAGGAGCCTAAATTGTCACGTAGCCCCTCACTCCTTTGGTCTCGTCCTGGTTTCCGGTCGGGGCTATTGCTGGGTGAGGTACGCGCGAGGCCGGGCTCCGCCGGCATAGAACACAAGCAAGTAGGGAGGAAAAGCAAAAAATTCAAGGAATTCAAAAGCAAATATTACAGTCCATACTGTCGTCTCAATACCAAACGCAAGTTTAAACGCCTCCCCGAGGCATGATACATGTGCAGGGATCAAAGGCGGGATAGGAGCAGGAGCGGAGTCACTTGTCGGCGGCGGAGCAGTGCGGAGTGGCTTCGCCTCGTGGAGCAGCGGGGCCGGCAGCGTCTTGCTTCGGTTTGGTACTGAAGGCCCGGAACTTCCCCAGCAGAGCCTCCGCGCGACCCTTCATGGCCTCGGTAGCGGCAGCAGTACCCTCGCCGCTTACCGGCTCCAACAGGCTGTCGAGGTCGGCATTGGGGTCGCGAAGGTAGATGTGGGTGAAGACCCGCGTCAGCGCTGCAAAAGACAGGACACTCGCCTCGACCTCAGCCGTGGGGCCAAGGCCAAGGACGACATCTTCAAGGGCACGAACCAGGAAGGGAAGCAGCTGGGCGGGGCCGTCCTCGGCGCCGGCCAGCGGGCTCTCCAGGCCGCTCTCGTAAAGCGTCTTTAGCGAGGAACGAGCCTTCTTCTCCATGTCCGTGAAGGCCACGCGATCCTCGGCAAGAACCCGGGATTTGTCGTCCAGATCAGCCTTCATCGCCTCCTGCTCCTTCATTAGCGCGCCTAGACGGTCGCAGCGCTTCTTGAGCTTGGCCTCCCGGCCCTCGATGGCCGCCTCGCGAGCCTTCACACCTTCTTCTTGCTCCTGGCGAAGACGGGCCCCTTCCGTGAGCTGGTCGCGCAGACCTTGCAGCTCATCCTCCAGTGCCTTGCAATGATCGCGGACTTCAACCACCTCCCCTAGGGCCGCGTCTCGAGCAGCCTTCGCCTCGAGGACGACCTCCCTCTCTTCATCGCAGGCCGTCGAGGCCTGAACCAGCGCCGCCCGAATCGAGGCATCGGAGCGAATCCATCCCGAAGCCAGCTCCAGGCGTCCGGCCACCAGGAGAGGGTCGGCGCCAAGAAGATCCTGCCGTAGCCGGTCCAGTCCAGCAGCAGCACGCTCCAGGACGGCAGGAGGAGTTGGTGAAACAGCAGTCGGTGGAACGGGAGGAGAAGGTAGCGGCGGCGAGATCACAGCATCCCGAGGCGGGGTCTGCTGCGCCCCGACGGTCGTGGTGGCGGCAGCAGGCAAAGGCACCCCAGGAGTCACTTGGGCTGTGGGGGCTGAGCTCGTCCCAGCCAGCTCAGCCAAGCCTTGCGAAGGCGACCAAGCAGGAGAGGCATGTGCATCGCGATCACCGTCCCCCGCAGGCGGAGGCGCTGCCGCGGATGGAGTCTCAGGAGCCCCCTTCGACTTCTTCGCCGCGGGGGACATCCTATTCAAGAGATGCGAACGTCAAGCCTCGGTAGCGGAACAAGAAGTAAAGACAAGGACCAAGCACTTACGGGTCGTCGCCGGTTAGCTCGGACAGCCTCCGGCCGAACTTGAAGCCCGACAGCCGGCTGGAAGGGTCAACCTCGGAAGCAGAAGGCACGTCTGCAGGAAGCCTCGAGGCAGAAGCAGACCCGCGGGAGATCAGCCCAGTCCAGTCCTTCTTCGGGATCAGGGGCAAGCTCCTGCCGACCTGCTCGTCTCCATCCTCGTCATCATCACTCGAAGAAAGGCGGAGAGTGCGGGACCTGCGCCGGGAGAGGGGAGCCCTCGACTCTCCGTCGGTCGCCTTGGAGTCAGGCCCCTTCTCCCTCTCCTCTTCGTCCTCCTCTTCGTCGGAGTCATCGGAGGACACGTCCACCAGCTCCTCGGGAGCCGCTACGGGCACGGGCCCGTCCCCGTTGAAGACGGGCATGGACTCCACCACCTGCTCCCAGTCGTCGCGAAGGAACAAGGGCGCAGGCGCGCCCTCCAACCTTGCCACCTCGCCCCCGACCAGAGATTGGAGGACCGCGGCCAAATCTTCGTCACCCAGGGCCGCGGGGCTTGGGTGAGGCCTCCACATGGGAGGTGAGTACTGCCGAAGTGGAGCCAGCTGGTGCTCCAGGAACTCCCTCAGCAGCGACGCGCCGGTCAGCTTCGCCGCCGCCAAGCTTACCGGCCTCAGGTCCGCGTCCATCTTCTCCAACACCGGTTTCGCGCGGGGGTCTGTGAGCTCCACTCGGCACCAGTCGTTGGAGCTTGCGGGCTGCTCCGCGGGCAAGATCAGCTGAGGGTGGATGCGCCCGGCATCTACCAAGACCCACTTGCTCCTGAAACCCTCGATCCTCTTCCCGGTCTTCGAAATGGCAATGGTGCCGCCATACGCGACGAAGCTCGCACACGCGGAAGGAGAACCGCGAGTGACCCGGAGAGAGAAGTAGTGACGCAGCAAGGCCACTGAGGGCTGCACCCCCACGTGAGCCTCGCAGTAGTAGGCAAAGATCGCAAGGAGAAGGACAGAGTTGGGGTGGAGATGCAGAGCCTGTAAGTTGTACTGGCGGAGGACAGAGAGGAAGAACTCGGAGAAGGGAGGCACCAGGCCAGCAGCAATGGAGCTTACGAAGAAAGGGTAAAAGGTGCTCCCTCGGCCCTCAGGGGTGACGGAGCCGGCCTTGAACACCTGCGCCCCGTCGATGCCCTGCGCCGCCGCCATCCGGTGCAGCCGGGCAAAGCCCGCCTCCGACACGCTCGGCGAGTCTAGAGCAGGCGAGTACCAAGCCCCGGCTGGAGACTGACGAGGCGCCATGGCTGTCTAGGTCAAGCAGATGAGGCAGATCCGGAAACTTGGAGGAAGAGAGGAGAGGCGCAAGAAAGGGGGTCTGAGCAGCAACCGGAGAAAGAGAAGAGCAAGGCCTGGGCAGATGCCGCTCCTTTAATAACCTGCGCGGTTGCTGAAACGCCCACGTCCAATCAACCGCCACGTGGTGCCCAAGGCCGCAGGCTGTTAGGGCCCGCGGCGCTTCGCCCTTGCCCTTTCGCCTCTCAGCACGGCCAAGTCCGGGTGCGCCTTGGGCCCGGGGGCTACTGTCGGGGTTCTGGGAACGGGGGTCCTCAGACTTGCCTGCCTGTGGCCTGCGGCGTGGCTTAAGGGGGGCCCAGCGTGGCCCATCTTCGTCAACAGGAGACTCAAGACCCTCGCGAGGGGCCAAGCCTCGCGGGGCGGACGACATGGAGCGTCCTCAGGCGCGGCCTCGTCAGGCTGGCTCACGAGGAGGCGGAGAGATCAAGGCGGGGTACCTCACGAGGTGCCCATGACGCAAGCCATGACGACCAAGGGTGCCAGGCGGGCGCCAGCCTGCGCAGTGTCTCCCTTTCCTCTTTGGTTCAAAGGGGGCAAGCGCAGGTGAGAGGATCAGACAAAGGCATCCATTTCGATGCAACGAGACCAAGACCAGTCCAACGGTGGGAAGGAGGTCATCGTGGAGCCCAGAACGGCATCACTACAGAGCCTTTGGCAGGCGAGGACCAACTTTAGTCAGGATAAGTGTACCAGATGTTCCCCTTCAAAATGGCCAATTGTTGGCGCCCTTCCAGCTCAATATTTGGGAAGAGGCCCAGGGCCTTTGCCTATAAATAGGACTAGCCACCCCTAGGGCAAGGGGGAGGATGATCGGATCATCAGGCAACAAAGAGAGAGAGAGAGAGAGAGAGAGAGAGAGAGAGAGAGAGAAGGGCGGCTGAACTCCTCCTAGAAGTTCATCGTCCTTGCTAAGAGCAGACCCTCGCAAGGTTGTTCTTCCTTGTATTGTTCATCATCATCAGCCCAAGAGGCAATCCACCCACCACAAACTAGAGTAGGGTATTACACCACAATGGTGGCCCGAACTAGTATAAACCTTGGGTCTCTTGTGCTGTTCTTTCTGTAGTTTAGATCTTTGCGAGACGGAGAGGTAGAGGGCGAAGTCTCCGCGCGCACCCCATAGTTCGAACCTCAAGGGTCTGCCGGAACCCGAAATCCCACAGCCGCCGAGAGGGTATCGGAGAAAACAACGCCCGCCACCGGATCGACCGTCTCAATCGATCCCTGGCGCTAGAAGAAGAAGACGCACTAGGCCCGCCTTGTTTCATCCCCCGCATCCGCGACGAGCCCTTTCCCAAAGGGTTCACGCTCCCACGAGATACGCCCAAGTACAAAGGCTCTGTGAAGCCGGAGGACTGGTTGGTCGACTACTCCACGACCGTCAGCATAGCAAACAGTAACAAGCGCGTTGCCATGAAGTATGTTCTGCTCATGCTCCAGGGCATGGCTCGGACATGGCTGAATAGCCTGAAGCCCCGCAACATCAACAGCTGGGTAGATTGCACTAAAGTCTTCATCCGCAACTTCATAAGCACCTACAAGTGGCCGCCCAAGCCTCGCCAGCTCTTGTCGTGCGTCCAAGGCCCCAACGAGTCCACACGCGACTACCTAACGCGGTGGGCTGAATTACGCAACTCCTGCGAAGGGGTGCACGAGGTCAAAGCAATCGAGTACTTCACTGCCGGGTGCCGAGAGGGCACCTTACTCAAGCACCGACTCCTCTGCGATGAGCCGGCCACACTCGACGAGCTGCTGATCATAGCAGACAAGTACGCCACTGCCGATTCTTCCATGAAGTCGGAGCTCCGCGTGGATACTTCTGGGAAGGTGCTCCCTCCGGCTCCTCGGGCACCGGCTGGAGACAACAGTCGGCGCCAGCAGCCGAACCACAACAAGCGCAAGGCCCAGCAGCCGGCTACCACCAGCCGGCAGGTGGTGACAGTCGAGGACCAACAACCTGAGGGACAACCCCTCCCTAAGCGCCAGAAGGGCGGCAAGCCAGTTTGGTTACCTGCTTTCTCCTTTGAGCAAACCCTCGATGCCCCTTGCAAGTTCCACAGCGGGGCGAAGCCGTCCAACCATACCACTCGGAAATGCCACTGGCTTGTCCGCGTCGCCAAGGGAGAAGGACTCCCTCCACCGCCTGCTGGCCTGCCGGCTCCTCCTCCCCAGCAGCCGGCCCCCCGTCCAGCAGTCGGCTCAATCCAAGATGATTACCCTAAAGAGCATGGTGCATTCGTTGTCTTCACCAGCGTTGCCAATGACAGGCACAGCCAGCGTCAACAACACCGAGAAGTGAACGCAGTCGCCTCAATTGCTCCAGAATTCATGCACTGGTCTGTTGCCTATCAGTTGGAGCTGAGCTGACCACCCAGAGGCAATGTCCTCCCCAGGTTCTTATGCCCTGGTATTGGATGCCACCCTTGCAACGGATAGACGAGCTGCTCGTTTCTCCCGGATTCTGATAGACGGCGGTAGCAGCATCAACATGCTTTACAGCGACACCATGGAGAAGCTGAAGATCAAAGAGAAGCAGCTGCTGCCCAGTCGGACTGTGTTTCATGGCATTGTGCCTGACTTGTCCTGCTCACCAATCGGCAAAGTCAAGAAAGATGTCCTCTTCGGAGACAAGGATCATTTCCGCCGAGAAGCGATTTGGTTTGAGGTGGTTGACCTAGAGAGCCCTTACCATGTGCTCCTAGGCCGACCTGCCCTAGCCAAGTTTATGGCGGTGCCTCATTACGCCTACCTCAAGATGAAGATGCCAGGGACCAAGGGCATTATCATGATCAATGGAGACTATGAGAAGTCGTCTGCCTATGCTGCAACCAGCAGTCGGCTGGCCGAGTCCCTTGTGATTACGGCTGAGAAGAAGCTCTTGGACCGGGTGGTGGCCATGGCCGGCAAGCAGCCGGACCTGTCACCAGGGCCCAAAGAGTCAGAGACTAAGGGCTCTTCAAGCCGGCCAAAGAAACGAAGAAGATTCCCTTGGACCCTGAGCACCCAGAGAGGCACGCTGTCATAGGTGCCAACCTTGATAGCAAATAGGAAAGTGAGCTTGTCGATTTCCTCCGTGAGAATCGGGACATCTTTGCATGGTCTCCCAAAGACATGCCGGGTGTTCCGACGGATTTTGCCAAGCACAAGCTTCATGTTAGAGTAGACGCCAAACCAGTCAGACAGCCCCTCCGCCGACTGTCAGAGGAGAAGAGAAGAATTGTTGGAGAAGAGATCGCCCGCCTGTTGGCAGCCGTCTTCATTATGGAAGTTTTCTTCCCAGAATGGCTTGCCAACCCAGTCCTTGTACTGAAGAAGAACAACAAGTGGTGCATGTGCATTGATTACACTAGTCTCAACAAAGCCTTCCCAAAGGATCTGTTTGCGTTACCCCGGATTGACCAAGTGATAGACTCCACAGCCGGATGCGGGCTGTTGAGTTTCTTGGATGCCTACTCAGGTTACCACCAGATCAAGTTGAACCCGGCAGACCGCCTGAAGACCGCCTTCATCACACCATTCAGAGCCTTCTGCTACCTGACCATGACATCCGGCTTGAGAAATGCTGGTGCCACATTCTAGCGTTGCATGCAGAAGTGTCTCCTCAAGCAGCTCGGCAGAAATGCCCACATCTATGTAGACGACATTGTGGTGAAGACGGAGAAGCGCGGTACCCTCTTGGAAGATCTCAAGGAAACTTTTGAAAATCTGCGCCGGTTTCAGATCAAGCTCAACCTAGAGAAGTGCGTCTTTGGAGTACCAGCTGGCCAGCTCCTTGGCTTCCTGGTCTTAAAGCAAGACATCGAGTGCAACCCTATGAAGATCAAGGCCATCGAGAGGATGGAGAAACCCACCCGACTAAGAGACGTCCAGAAGTTCACCGGCTGTTTGGCATCCATCATCCGCTTTATCAATCGGCTGGGCCAGAAGGCTCTTCCCCTATACCAACTCATGAAGAAGACCACTCATTTCGAGTGGAATGACAAGGTGTATGAAGCTTTTCTCCAGTTGAAGAAGATGTTGACCATGCCGCCTGCCCTGGCGGTTTTGGCTGCTAAAGAACCTATGTACCTTTATATCGCCACCACCAGCCGGGTGGTCAGCACTGTTATGGTGGTAGAGCGCCCAGAAGACGGCAGAGCGCAGCCGGTCCAGAGGCATGTGTACTATTTGAGCGAGGTGTTATCAGCCTCGAAGCAGAACTACCCTTACTACCATAAGATGTGCTACGGCGTGCACTTTGCCGCCAAGAAGCTGAAGCCATCCTTTCAAGAGCACCCAATCACAGTTGTCTGCACTGCCCCACTTGCCAAGATCATTGGCAACAGAGATGCATCTGGCCGGGTGGCCAAATTGGCCATCGAGCTGGCCCCATACACCATCTTTTACCAGCCACGTATCGCCATCAAGTCCTAAGCACTGGCCGACTTCCTTGTTGACTGGGCCGAGACCCAATACCTGCCGCCAGCTCCACACTCCAATCATTGGCGGATGCACTTTGATGGCTCAAAGATGCGCACCAGCTTGGGAGCCGACATTGTTCTCACTTCTCCCAAAGGCGACAAGCTCAGATACACATTGCAAATCCATTTTACCGCCTCCAACAATGTAGCCGAATATGAAGCACTAATACACGGCCTCCGGCTGGCCAAAGAGATCGGCATCCGCCGGATCCTGTGCTACGGCGACTCCGACTTGGTGGTCCAAAAGTCGTCTGGTGACTGGGACGCCAAGGATGCAAACATAGCAAGCTACCGTTTCCTCGTCCGACAACTCAGCGGATATTTTAAAGGGTGTGAGTTCCTTCACGTGCCACGAAACGACAACGAGCAGGCAGACGCTTGGCACGGATTGGCTCCACCGTTCAAGCAACACCAGCTGGCGTTTCCCTTCAGTGCCTCCGCAAGCCGTCGATCAAGCCTTCTCCAGAATCTGAATCCATCTTTGTGCCGGCTCTTCCCGAAGCAGTCGGATCCGACTCGGGGGTTGCAGCAACCGGCCCGGGGACTTCAGCAGGCGGCGCGGGGACTGCGGCAGTCGCACCCGGCCCGGGGACTTCACAACCCGGCCCGGGGGCTGCAGCAGTCGGCCCGGAGACCTCACTAAGCGGCCCGGGTGTCGGTGTCAAAACCGGCGGATCTCGGGTAGGGGGTCCCGAACTGTGCATCTAAGGCTAATGGTAACAGGAGGTGGGGGATACAATGTTTACCCAGTTTCGGTCCCTCTCGATGGAGGTAATACCCTACTTCCTGCTTGATTGATCTTGATGATATGATTATTACAAGAGTTGATCTACCACGAGATCGTAGAGGCTAAACCCTAGAAGCTAGGCTATGATTATGATTGTTCTTGTTGTTCTACGAACTAAACCCTCCGGTTTATATAGACACCAGAGGGGGCTAGGGTTACACAGAGTCGGTTACAGAGAAGGAGATCTACATATCCGAACCGCCAAGCTTGCCTTCCACGCAAAGGAGAGTCCCACTCGGACACGGGACGAAGTCTTCAATCTTGTATATTCATAGTCCAACAGTCCGGCCAAAGTATATAGTCCGGCTGTCCGAGGACCCCCTAATCTAGGACTACCTCAGTAGCCCCTGAACCAGGGTTCAATGATGATGAGTCCGGCACGCAGATTGTCTTCGAAATTGCAAGGCGGGTTCCTTCTCCGAATACTCCATAGAAGATTTTGAACACAAGGATTGTGTCCGGTTCTGTAAAACAAATTCCACATACCATCGTAGAGAGTATAATATTCCACAAATCTAATCTGCTGACAACTTTTCATAACGTGACATCCTGTCATGGTCCGGTCATTACGAACCGTTTTTCCCAGCCTGCCACTGCACGTGTTGCGAGGCGGTTTTATTGGCACGTCTTGTCGAAGCAGAGATCGTGTTCCCCTTATCGCGGGATTCTCATCAATATGGGTGTGGGTAACCCAATCGTGCTTGTTAGTATGACTCCTCGATTTTAGGTAAGTTCCAAACGGCCACACAGAGGACGATTGATATTCACCCTCTTTATAAAGGGGCCAAGGCATGTTCTCTTCTTCTCACGCTCGATCCTTCCCTTCCCCCACCTTGAGTTCCAACACCCAAGGCTCAGGCTAAGCGCTCCGGACCTTCAACCATGTCCAGATCCAACCTTCAAGGTCGGTGGATGGCACAGAGGAGGACATCAAGAAGCTAAGGGAAGCCAGGTGAGGGAGTCCTGGATTAGGGGGTGTTCGGGTAGCCGGACTATACCTTCGCCGGACTCCTAGACTATGAAGATACAAGATTGAAGACTTCGTCCCGTGTCCGGATGGGACTTTCCTTGGCGTGCAAGGCAAGCTAGGCGATTTGGACACTCAAGATCTCCTGCCATTGTAACCGACTCTGTGTAACCCTAACCCTATCCGGTGTCTATATAAACCGGAGGGTTGTAGTCCGTAGGACAGAATCATCATACACAATCATACCATAGGCTTGCTTCTAGGGTTTAGCCTCTTTGATCTCGTGGTAGATCTACTCTTGTACTACCCATATCATCAATATTAATCAAGCAGGAGTAGGGTTTTACCTCCATCAAGAGGGCCCGAACCTGGGTAAACTTCGTGTCCCTTGTCTCCTGTTACCATCTGGCCTTGGCGCACAGTTCGGCACCCCCTACCCGAGATCCGCCGGTTTTGGCACCGACATTGGTGCTTTCATTGAGAGTTCCGCTGTGTCGTCGCCTTTAGGCCCGATGGCTCCTTTGATCATCAACGACGGTGACGTCCAAGGTGAGACCTTTTTCCCAGGACAGATCTTCGTCTTCGACGGCTTCGCTCTGCAGGCCAAATCGCTTGGTCATCTGGAGCAGATCGAAAGCTACGCCTCTGGCCATCAAGTCAGGTTTGGAAGCTTAAACTACACGGTTGAAATCCGCGGAGATCTGATCTTCGATGGGTTCGAGCCACAGCCAAGCGCGCCGCGCTACCTCGAAGGGCATGATCTAGCTCTGCCTCCGAACAGTGTCCTGGAGGCCGCATACGCACCGGTTCCGACCCTAGACTCGGAGCCTATTACACCGATCGAGGATGAACGGTTGGACGTCACCTCGGGGGCTGCGATCTCAAAGGCAATCGAGCCAAACGCCAATCCCGCACTCCGCATGACCCGTGACTCTGAGGGTCCGGACTCTTATCCGGACTCTGAACCCCCCGTGCCCCTACCAATCGAATCCGATTGGGCACCTATAATGAAGTTCACGGCCGCGGACATCTTTCAACACTCGCCTCTTGGCGACATCTTGAACTCTCTCAAGTCTCTCTCTTTATCACGAGAGCCCTGGCCGGATTACGGTCAGCAAGGATGGGATACGGACGATGAAGAAATTCAAAGCCCACCCAGCACCCACTTTGTAGCCACCGTCGATAACCTTAACGACATGCTCAACTTCGACTCCGCAGACATCGACAGCATGGATGACGATGCAGGAGACACCGATGAACCAACGCTCATAGGGCATTGGAAAGCCACCGCACCTCACGAAGTGTACATGGTGGACACCCCTAAAGGAAATGACAACGAGGAAAAAGGGGATGGAACGGGAGATAGACCCCCCGAAAAATAATCAAAGCGTTGGCATAAACGCCGACCCAAGCCCCGCCTCGATAAAAACCCAGCCATAGAGTAGGACAAGCCGGTAGACGACGAGCAGGCCTTGAACCAGCCGTCCGAACAGGGCAACACGGATAGAGAAACCGAAACTCCCTTCCCCGGTGAAAACGGCATTCCGGACAACCTTACACCGGATAAATCCATGGAGAAGAAGAGTCTCCACAAGAGGCTCGTTGCAACTGCACGCAGCCTGAAAAAGCGGAAGCGGAAGCTAAAGACAATGGAAGATGCACTCCGTATTAGATGGAATAAAGTAATCAACACCGCAGATAAATACGGCGACAATCGCCGTACTAAAAGCTATCCAAAGAGAAAGCTACTGCCCGAATTCAACGAAGAGGCCCTAGAGCCCTCGCATTCAAAAAATAAGAAAGCCATACGGTCGGATAGGTGACCCCATAAGGCGGCAAGTGGCGCCGTACTTAAATCGGTATACGACCTACCTAAGGATTCGCATCATGGCCCAGCCAGGTGCATTACGGGCCAAGAAAGGAAGCTCTTGTAAGCAATGCAAAAAAGCCATCATCAGAATCCGGCACACCCAAATACAGGGGCGCCGCACATCCCCTATGTTTCACCGATGAGGTTCTGGACCGCAAATTTCCCGAAGGATTCAAACCTGTCAACATAGAGGCGTATGATGGAACGACAGACCCGAGAGTCTGGATTGAGGACTACATCCTCCACATACATATGGCTAGAGGAGATGATCTCCACGCCATTAAATATTTACCCC
The DNA here is from genome assembly GCA_032464435.1 of Aegilops umbellulata. Taxonomy (NCBI): domain Eukaryota; kingdom Viridiplantae; phylum Streptophyta; class Magnoliopsida; order Poales; family Poaceae; genus Aegilops; species Aegilops umbellulata. The sequence goes on along the minus strand of CP136057.1, from coordinate 134,307,181 downwards.
TTAAGCTTAAAGGGCCAGCCCGGCACTGGCTTAAAAGCCTCCCCGAAAATACAATCGGAAGTTGGGAAGAGCTCGAGGATGCTTTCCGAGCAAATTTTCAAGGGACCTATGTCCGCCCTGCGGATGCAGACGATCTTAGTCACATAACTCAACAGCCCGGAGAATCAACTCGGCAGTTCTGGAATAGATTCCTCACTAAAAAGAATCAGATAGTCGACTGTCCGGACACCGAAGCCCTAGCAGCTTTCAGGCATAATGTCCGAGACGAATGGCTCGCCAGACACCTCGGCCAGGAAAAGCCAAGAACAATGGCCGCACTCACAAGCCTCATGACCCGCTTTTGCGCAGGAGAGGACAACTGGTTGGCAAGATGCAGCCCCAGCGACCCAAGTACATCCGAAACTAGGGATGGAAATGGAAAACCGCGACGCAACAAGGATCATCGCCGAATTAAAGAAAAAAGTCCGAAGAGCAAGGCAGTCAATGCCGGATTCAAAAGCTCGCGACAAAATCAGACAAAACCACCCCTCCAGGATAATAGGGATGATCCGTCCAACTTAAATAGAATCCTGGATAGGATATGTCAGATACACAGTACTCCGGGGAAGCCCGCTAACCATACCCACATAGATTGTTGGGTTTTCAAACAATCCGACAGACTCAATGCCGAACACAAGGGGCTCGACACACCAAGCGAAGACGAGGACGAACCCCAGAGGCAGAGTACCAGGAAACAAAAGAACTTCCCACAAGAAGTAAAAACAGTGAACTTACTTCATGTAACAAAACGTGTGGCACCCATAAAGGTACACACAATACGACCTATCCCCAAGGGGTCTCGCCACTGGTTATTAAAACCAATCACCTTCGATCAGCTAGACTATTCTAGAAATATCAAGAACGCAGGCTGGACCGCCCTGATACTCGATCCGATAATTGGCGGATTCCAGTTTACAAATGTCCTTATGGACGACGGCAGTGGACTAAACCTGATATATCAGGATACAATCATTCACATGGGGATAAACCCGGCAAGAATCCGCCGCAGCAAAACCTCCTTTCAAGGGGTAGCACCTGGTCCGGACACCCATTGTATGGGTTTTCTCCGGCTCGAGGTTATATTCGGCTCTGCCGATAACTTCCGTCGCAAAAAGCTGACCTTCCATGTCGTCCCGTTCTCAAGTCGCTATCAAGCACTACTGGGACACGAAGCTTTCGCTCGCTTTAACGCAATACCGCATTATGCATCTCTGACGCTTAAGATGCCCGGTCCACGAGGCATCATCTCTTTGAAGGGGAAGCATTAGAGTGTGCCTCCCCCAAGCGGAGGACTGTGCGGCCGCTTAGGCAGCCGCACAATAAAATGGCCTCACCAGCCAAAAACTTTTCGATATAGGTCATTAAAGGCCACGAACGTGGAATAGACGAGTTCGGTACAAATCCATCATTAATGCAGGCTTAGAGGCCATATACCCCCGTACTAGGGGCTACGCGTAGAGACAATAAAGCTCAATTTTATATTTTACTTTATACTTCATTTATTTTAAAAACTTTTGTTCGGCACGACCCGTTTTCAATGTTGTTCCTCTCTTTTTCAGATGAACGTCGTGTGGCGCCCATCCAGGATACGGCACAACGGAGACATAGGCGCTGACGTGTAGTAGGGACCCGTCCTAAAGGATTCTTTTTAGATTAAGACCCTGCGTAAACCTTTTTTACTGTCTCTTGTTGCAACACATCCCCTGGTTTTTCCCGATATAACCAAGGAGGAGACTGGCGTCTTGGCATGTGGCCACGTCAGAATTTTTCGCACGTACCTGGACACTAGGGGCTTTTTTTGCAAAGAGTGTTGTTTCGCCCGCACTCATAAAGACCGAACACCTTAGGGAGTGTTCGGCGTCGCGAGTTTTGGCATTATATGCATCAACTCCGAATCATGTCTTTGGTCAAATGTTGGGTTGCCCGGCTCCTAAGTTCGGCTACCTTACGTTCCGCCCTATCGGCTAAGGTAGCACCAGGAGAACTACTGCGATTGTGCCCTGGTTCGGCCGGGCGAGCACCTCAGTAGAGAAAGCCGAAAACTGACTGTCATGATGTAGCGTGAGACTGGTCAGCCACTCGATGACCTATTGGAATCTATCGGATTCCTCCGCTTTAACGAAGGGCCGCTTCCCGGTCAGGCACATACGCGCCCCGAACTCGGGCGAGCGCAGTCGCCACTAATGGGCTACCTAAATAGTCCCACTGTCAAGCTCCTATGGCTAAGTGAAAGTGTTAATGCATTATAGTCCGGTTGCCTGGCCCGCTGCACTATCACCTCCTTTGTAGGACCAAGACGTTGGGTTAAGTGTGAAAATGCGTCTTCTGCGAGCACCCCCGCACTATGTGCGTGGGGGTTGAAGCCAACGACTGCAATCTTTCAGATTATATATATATATATATATATATATATATATATATATATATATATATATATATATATATATATATATATATATATTAAACGGCCGCACAGGAGGTGTTCACAATACTTGAAGGCACAAGTATAAAAAGGCCACTACAGTTTATCAAAATATTACTTCATCATTACATATGCTATAATAACATGGCATCATTCGAGCACTGCGTCTCTATTACACGAGCGCCTTCAAGGACTTCCTGAAAATAGTGCTCGGAGGACACTCGTCTTTTATCCGAATCTCGGGACGCAATAACGGTGGTCTCCATCTCTGCCCAGTATGTCTTGACACGGGCAAGAGCCATCCTTGCACCCTCTATACACGCCGACCTCTTCATTGCATTAATGCGCGGCACTGCGTCAAGGAATTGCTACACCAAGCTGAAATAACTCCTCGGCTCCGACCTCCCCGGCCACAGATGACCCATGACGCACTTCATGGCGAGTCTGGACAACCTATTAAGTTTGGCCCATTGAGCCAAACTATCGTCCACTGCCAGTGGACGCTCTGGATTGTGAAATTGCGACCAGAACAGTTTTTCCACTTCATGATCTTTCAGATCTCGGAAGTGTTCGGTCGCATCAGCAGAACTCGCCGCCAAATCTAGATAGGTGTCCTCCACACTCCACATCCGGTCCAACGGAGCAAACTTCGGATTGCAAAATTTTCTCCGCAGCATGAAGGGTTTTCCAGCCGCAATCTATTCGGCCTGACACTGCTCCTCCTTCGCAGCTCTCATCGCAGAGCGCGCGTCCTTGGCATCAGCAACGGCCTTCCCTAGGACCGCCTGTCTCGCCTGATCTTCCTTCTCAAGAAGTTTGCAACGGTCTGGAGTGCTCTTTAAGTTTTCGGCCATACTGGCCATCTCTTCCTTGCTTCGGCAATGAGCAGCCTGTTCGGCTCTCAGCTCTTCAAAGGCCTTCTTGGCAGCCGCATCACTTTCCCTGGCTTGATCTTTAGCTCGGGCAAGTTCTGCCCTAAGACTCTCCATGGCGGCCGCACCATCTGCGTCAAGCACACATCGTAAGACACTGGCATAAAACTCTTCTTACCTAATGCCGCCAAAGGAATCACATACATTGGGCCTCATCCAACCGCTTGTTGACAAGCGCGATGTCGGCATCTGCCACGTCCAGTTGCCGCTTTAGTTCGGCAAAACCAGTAGTTCGGCTTGATTCCGGACACCCTGCAGCCTACATTAAAAGGCGACATTTTAGACCTGGATTATGATCCTCCGCGCGCCGTCATTTCTTGACAACACGCAGAGTCTCAGGGGCTACTATCTACATAGGGCACATCTTATTTACGCGCAACTGACAAAAGTACACATTATCTAATGTACCTCAAAACCCGTCAGTAAACTCTCGACGGCCACACGCAATCCGCTCTCTGCGGACGAAACCCTTTCAATCACCGTGCCCATTAATGCACGGTGCTCCTCTGAAATAGAAGCTCGCCCTAGCAGAACCTTTAGCTCCTCCGGCCGAGCACGAGACGGTGCCGGACTTGTCCCATGACCTCTTTCAAAGGCCGGACGCGGAGAACCTCGGGGGGCCCCATAGTGATCTTCCGCCCCTGCCGGACTCGGAGAAACCCTCCATGACGACACCTCAGGGTCGCCCGCCTCGTTGGGAGGTATAGCAGAAGGAGGCGTCCCGCTCTCCATCATCTCCGGAAGAAGATCCCCCAAAGACGAGCTCTGCTAAGAAGGGCTGAGGTCCGAACTACAAGGTAAAAATTCGGTTAAAACTTCTCAGATATAAATCACGGATTTCTTTCATCCCTCGAAAGGAAAAATCTTTCTCTACTCATGGCTCGCTGGAGGGCTGATCTCCTTGAGTACGCAGTCCGGCTGTGGAACTCTACGGCGTCGGACCCTCTGACGAGGATCTTTTCCCCCGCTTCGAGACCATGGTCTTCGGGTCGTCAGAGGCGACTCTCTTCTTTCCCTTAGGGGAGGAATCATCGGTTCCTCCCTTCTGAGCAGCCTCCTTTAAGGAGGCCGTAGTTTCCTTGTCCTCCCTCTTACTTCCCTCCAAAGGCACTACCTCCAGCATCCTGACTAGCACGGGATCTGGACTAGTTTCGAGAAGGGGAGCCGGACACCTGATCAGCTTCGCCTTCGCTATCCACTCCTGTTTAAAAGGATAGCTATTTTAAGGGCAAGTTTATGATAATTATGCGGATTGAAGGTCCGGGCACAAGGTTACTTACTCGAGTATCCGGGCGATTGCGGCTTAGGCCTGCGTCCTCGGTCAAATCCGGACACACTTCTTGTGATCCGAAGAACAGTTTATACATCTCCGCGGGCGTCGCACTCATAAAATCCCGAAGAACTCGTGGTCCCTCTGGATTGAACTCCCACAGGCGAAGGGGGCGACGTTTGCCGGGCAGTGTCCGGCGAATCAGCATGACCTGCGTCACCTTAACCAGGTTGAGGTCTCCTTCCAAGAGATCCTTAATGCGGCCCTGCAGCAAGGGTACGTGTTTGGGCAAAACCCAATCTAACCTTTTGTTGATCCATGACGCTAGCCGTCGTGGGGGACCCGAGCGAAAGGCAGGAGGCGCCACCCATGTGGTGCCCCGGGGAGCGGTGATATAAAACCACTCTCGTTGCCACAAGCCTATCTCCTCTTGAAAAAAGCCCTCGGGCCATGGAGCATCGGCATTTTTTCTTATAACAGCGCCTCCGCACTCTGTGTGCCGACCCTCGATCATCTTCGGCTCCACTTCGAAAGTCTTGAGCCATAATCCGAAGTGAGGGGTAACACGGAGGAACACTTCACACACGACGATAAATGAGGAGATATGGAGGATGGACTCCGGAGCTAAATCATGAAATTCCAGCCAGTAATAAAACAACAGTCCTCTCACGAAGGGATCCAGGGTGAAGCCTAACCCTCTGAGGAAGTGAGACATGAACACCACGCTCTCACCGGGCTGGGGACTGGGAATAACCTGTCCTTGAGCAGGCAACCTATGCGAAATCTCGCCGGTAAGGAACCTAGCCTCCCTCAACCTTAATACGTCCTCCTCCGTGATGGAGGAAGGCGTCCATCGACCTTGAAGGTCAGAACCAGACATTGTCGAAGGTCCGAAGCGCCTGGAATCTGGAGCCTGGGGTGCTGGAACTCGAGGCGACAGGCGAACTCGTTTGAGATTAAGAAAAGAAGTAGGGCCTTGGTCTCTTTATAGGAGGTTGAATACCAAGATGCCTCCCCGTAACCGTCTTGGACTCGCCTTTAATCGAGGGGACGTGCTAATGGGCACGGTTGGGTTGCCCACGTCCGTATTGATGAGAATCCCGTAAAAGGGGCACATGATCTCTGCTTTGACAAGACGTGCCAAGGAAACCACCTCGCTAAATGTGCTGAGGTGGAAAAGTGAAAATAATTTGTATAAAGGGCTTGGTCGTGGTGTGATGACGCACTGCGTAATACGTCACCAGATTCGATTCGTGTTAATATTATTCTCTCTATGGCAATATGTGGAAACTTATTTTGCAGAGCCGGACACTATTTTGGGTGTTTACAATCTTCTATGAAGGACTTGGGGGAGGAACCCGCCTTGCAATGCCGAAGACAATCTGTGCGCCGGACTCGTCGTCATTGAAGCCTGGTTCAGGGGCTACTGAGGGAGTCCTGGATTAGGGGGTGTTCGGGTAGCCGGACTATACCTTCGCCGGACTCCTGGACTATGAAGATACAAGATTGAAGATCGTCCCGTGTCCATATGGGACTTTCCTTGGCGTGGAAGGCAAGCTAGGCGATGCGGATACTCAAGATCTCCTGCCATTGTAACCGACTCTGTGTAACCCTAACCCTATCCGGTGTCTATATAAACCGGAGGGTTGTAGTCCGTAGGACAGAATCATCATACACAATCATACCATAGGCTAGCTTCTAGGGTTTAGCCTCCTTGATCTCGTGGTAGATCTACTCTTGTACTACCCATATCATCAATATTAATCAAGCAGGAGTAGGGTTTTGCCTCCATCGAGAGGGCCCGAACCTGGGTAAACTTCGTGTCCCTTGTCTCCTATTACCATCCAGCCTTGACGCACAGTTCGGGACCCCCTACCCGAGATCCGCCGGTTTTGACACCGACACCAGGTATCTGACCGCCGAAATCCCGCACATGCTGCCCGCTCAAGGGCAGGTCATCCCCACTCCCGAACCCAACGAGAGCGTCGTATTTGTTTCCCACTTCCTCCGAGGGATAGGCTTTAGTCTTGATCCCTTTGTTAGAGGGCTTATGTTCTATTACGGGCTCGATTTCCACGATCTAGCTCCAGACTCCATCCTTCACATCTCGTCGTTTATCGTCATGTGTGAGGCCTTCCTCCGCATCACCCCACACTCCGGCTTATGGATCAAGACCTTCAATGTGAAGCCGAAGACGATCGATGGGCGACACGCAGAATGCGAAGGTGCCATAATAAGCAAAGGCGCCGATGCTCTATGGCCAAAGGGTTCCTTCCCGGAGGTGTCCAACTTATGGAAGCGGGAGTGGTTTTATATCACAGCTCCTCGAGGTACAAAGTGTGCAGCTGCCCCCGCCTTCCGCTCGGGCCCTCCACCACAACTGGAGTCATGGGTCAACAAGGGGCTGGACTGGGGGCCAGTTAATGACGTGCTAACATTGCAAAGCTGCATTCGAGATCTCCTCCAGAGGGATGTCAGTCCTGTCAAGGTAATGCAAGTTATGCTAGTTCGTCGGGTCCTGCCATGCCAACGTCGATCTCTCTGTATGTGGGAGTTCAACCTGGAAGAACCGTGAACTATTCAGCAATTCTTCAGCGTGACGCTCGAAGAGATGTATGAATTGTTCTTCGGATCACGAATAAAGTGTCCGGACACCACCGAGGATGCGGGTCTCAACTGCAACCGTCTAGATACCCACGTAAGTAATTCTGCAGCCGAACATGATGTCTTTTTATTTGTCACAACATTGTTCTGAAAAAATCACTCTCCGCGAGGACTGGATAAGAAAGGCGGAGAGGATCAGGTGTTCGTCCCCCCTTCCCGAAGGCTCACCGGATCCTATACTAGCCAGGATGCTTGAGCACACACCTTATCAAGTGCCATCAGGTGAAGATAAAGGGAGGAATAAAGAAACCGAAAGCGAGCTTCACACATTACACATCCAAACAGGGAGAATTAGTGTCTCCGCGAAGGAGGATAATCGGGGAGAAGAATCAAGAATCCCCTCTCCCCAAGGAAGGAAAAGGACCGCCTATGAAGACTTGGAAACGAAGGTTTCAAACTAGGGAAGAAACCTTCGCCAGGGGGCCCTGCCCCGGAGGGCGTCCTTACCGCACAGTGCCCGCAAGGGGGGCAGCCCTCCACCGAGTTGTAAGTGAACAAGAGCACTTTGGTAAATATAACCTGCTTTATCTCCGAGGACAATAACTGAGACATATATCTTGCAGTCCGGCTCGTAGCCCTTCTCGACAGAGCTCGTCTTCGGGGGATCTTCTTCCGGAGATGATGGAGAGCGAATCGCCTCCCCCTGTCTCCCCGCCTCATGGGGAGGACGACCCTGAGGTGTCATCACGGAGGATTTCTCCTGATCCGCCAAGGGCAGAAGGTAACCCTTCGGCCACCCGAAGTCCAGAGTATTCGGCTCCTAAGGAGAGCAACAGAATGAGTCTGAGACTGTCCAGTGCACAACCGGACGCACTGATGGGTCTTCTGGAGCAAGCGGCTATCTCGGAGGCGCATCGTACTTTAATGGGTATGGTGGTTGAGAGGATTTCATCCGCCAAAAGCGGGTTGCCTGAAGCTTTTACGAGCCTGCTAAGAGGATTTGAGGTACGCGAAGGAATATATATATATATATATATATATATATATATATATATATATATATTGACGGTACCGCACACGCTAGGTGTCCTCTATACAGATAGTAGCCCCTGAGACTCTGGTTGCTGTCCAAAGGCGGCAAACAGAGGATCATAGTCCCAGGTAATGATCGCGCTGCTTTCATGTGCAGGCGGCTGAGGGTCCGGTGGCTGGCCGGACTACTGAGTTTGCCGAACTGAGGCAGCAGCTTGACGCGGCAGATGCCGACATCGCGCTTGTGAACAAGCGGCTTGACGAGGCACATGGTATGTATTTTCGGGTGGTCAACAAATATTAAGAGGAGCATGATGCTAGTATGTATAATATGCTGTGACTGCAGATGGAGCTGCCGTCATGGAGACCCTTCGGGCGGAACTTGCCCGAGCCAAGGAACAAGCCAGGAGAAGTGATGCGGCCGCCCTAAAGGCGGCCGAAGAGTTAAGAGCTGAACAGGCTGCTCATCGCCAGAGCGAAGATAAAATATCCAAGATGGCTGTTGAGATGAAAGATGCCACCGACCGATATGAGCTTCTTGAAAAGGAAAGCCAAGAGAAAGCGGTTGACCTGAAGAAAGCCGTGGAAGCAGCCAAGGAAACCCGCTCTAAAATCAGAGCGACGAAGGAGGAGCTCCATCAAGCCAGAGATATCACGGCTGGGAAGCCCTTTTTGTTGCGGACGAAGTTCGGAAATCCGAAGTATGCCCCTATGGATCAATTATGGAGTGCTGCAGACGCGTACTTGGACTTGTCAATGAGTTCTGCTGATGCGACTGAGTTTTTCAAAGATCAGAAACATCATGAGGTGGAAAGGTTGCTCTGGTCGCAGTTCAGTGCTCCAATGCGTCCACTACTGTTAAATGAACAAATGGCCGAGTGGGCCGAGCTCCATAGGTTGTGCGTACTTGCCATGAGGTCTCTCGTGGATCATCTTTGGCTGAAGGGACCAAGGCCGAATAGTTATTTTGGTTTAGTGCAACGATTCCTTGGTGTTGTGCCGCATATCGACGCTGTAAAGAGGTCGGCATGCATAGAGGGTGCGCGGATGGCTCTTGCCCGTGTTAAGACATATTGGGCAAAGATGGAGGCCACCGCTATTGCAACCCGGGCTCCGGCCGTAGGCCAGCTATCGGCTGAGCACTATTTTGAAGAAGTTCTAGAAGGCGCTCGTTTAATAGAGGCTCAGTGCTCGAAGAGTATCATGTTCGAGTGACATGTATCCCAATTGTAAAAACAATGCTATTTGGATTATAAAGGCTGTGTTTATACTTTTGCCTGAAAGTATTATGGTGCCTCCTGTGCGGCCATTTATGTATGTATATAACTTGAAAGTTTGCAGTCGTCGGCTTCAGCCCCCACGCATGTAATGCGGGGGTGTTCAGAAAAGCGCATATTCACACTTGATCCAACGTCTTGGTCTATTAAGGAGGTGATAGCGCGGCGAACAAGGCAATCGGACTATATAGCTTTAACACTTTCACTTAGCCATAGGAGTTTGATGGTGGGGCTACTATATAGCCCCTGGTACTTCCGCATTCATCCAAATACGGTGCGCGTACATACATGACCGGGAAACCAGTCCTTCGTTAATGCGGAGGAATCACAAAGATTCCGCTGGGTCATCGAGTGGTTGACCAGTCTCGCGCTTTATCATGACAGTCAGTTTCGACTTTCTCTACGGAGGTGCTCATCCAGATAAACCAGGGCACAATCGCAATAGTTCTCCCGGTGCCACCTTAGCCGATAGAGCGGAACGCAAGGTAGCAAAATACGGGAGCCGGGCAAACCCAACTATTGACCAAAGACATGATTCAGAGCTGATGCATATATGGCCAAACTCGCGACGCCGAACACTCCCTAAGGTATTCGGACTTTACAACATATACTGGGCTGAGTAACGCCCTCGATAATGAGCCCTGAATTTCCAGGTACGTGCATTAGCCTGACGTGACGAAATGCCAATAACGCCAACATCCCTGTCGGTTGTGTTGAGTATCCGGAGGGTGTGAAGCAACAAGAGACAGTAAAAAAGGTTTACACAGGGTCTTAATCTAAAAAGAAACCTTTGAGCGGGGCCCTGCTGCACATCTGCGCCAGTGTGTCCGTTGTGCCTTATCCTGGAAGGGTGTAGCACGATGATCATCTGTAAAAAGAAAAACCCAGGTGAAAATCTTCGTGCGAAAAATTGGTTATTCTTAATGAACAATTAAAATGCAATCTAAATAGGGTCAAGCCGAACTGTAGCCCTTTTGACATGCGAGAAGCCCCTAGCACCACCTATGGGGGTATATCTATCGACCCAATCTAAGGTTTATCTGAGCTGTTACAGCTAGTGGTGCGCCGGACTCGTCTAACCGTGTCCGCGGTCTTGACGACCGATCATTTATTCTGGTTGGAGAGGCCGTTCAGTGTTCGGCTGCTAGAGCCGCCACATATTCCTCCACACATAAGGAACGCTCTGTGTTTCTGCTAACTATGATGATGCCACGTGGACCGGGCATCTTAAGCTTAAGATAAGCGTAATGCGGTACTGCATTAAAATGAGCGAAGCCGTTCTTATGAGTAGTGCGTGATAGCTGCTTCGGAATGGAGCGATGTCAAATGTTAATTCTTCGCTTCGGAAGTTGTTGGGAGAACCGAATACAACCTCTAGTACTAGAGAGTCCGTACAACGGGCCTCTGGGCCTGGTATTACTCCTTTAAAGGTAGTATTGCTTTGGCTGATTCTTGTCGGGTCTATCCCCATGTTGCGGACGGTGTCCTGATATATCAGATTAAGACTACTGCCGCCGTCCATAAGCAATCGGGGTGAGATGGCATCCTTCAATTATTGGGTCTAGCACCAAGGCAGCCGATCCTCCGTGCCGGATACTAGTCGGGTGATCCTTGCGATCAAAAGTGATCGGGTAGGCCGACCAAGGGTTGAACTTGGGGGTGACGGGCTCCATGGAGTATACGTCTCGGAGTGCGTTTTTGCGCCTCCTCTTCGGTATGTGAGTTGCGTAAATCATGTTCACTGTTTTGACCTCTGGTGGGAATTTTTTCTGTCCCCCAGTGTTCGGCGGGGGAGGCTCATCAACGTCTTCACTTGGTGTCTCCCTCCCCTTGTGTTCGGCGTTTAGCTTGCGGGCCTGCTTGAAGACCCAACATTCTCTGTTGGTGTGTTTTGCAGGTTTGTCGGAGGTGCCATGAATCTGACATAATCTGTCTAGAATCTTGTTTAGGCTGGACGATCCATCTCTGTTGCCTTTAAATGGTTTTTTCCGTTGACCGGGTCGAGAGCCCCTGAATCCGGCGTTTACCGCCGTTTTGTCTGGGCTATCTTCATTGTTTCGACGCTTGCTTTTGTTGCGCCGCGGTTTCCTGTTGGCATCCCTGACTTCAGATGTGCCTGGGTCGCTGGTGCCGCTATGGGCCAGCCAACTGTCTTCACCTGCGAAAAAGCGGGTCATAAGGCTTGTTAGGGCTGTCATTGTCCTCGGTTTTTCCTGGCCGAGGTGTTTGGCAAGCCATTCATACCGGACACTGTGTTTGAAAGCTGCTAAGGCTTCAGCATCCGGGCAGTCGACGATTTGATTCTTCTTTGTGAGAAATCTATTCCAAAGCTTTCTGGCTGACTCTCCGGGCTGTTGAATTATGTGACTTAAATCGTCTACATCCGGAGGTCGGACATAGGTCCCTTGAAAATTAGCCCTAAAAGCATCCTCAAGCTCTTCCCAACTTCCAATAGAGTTTTTGGGGAGGCTTTTCAGCCAGTGCCGAGCTGGTCCTTTCAACTTGAGGGGCAGGTATTTGATGGCGTGGAGATCATCTCCGCGAGCCATGTGGATGTGAAGGATAAAGTCCTCAATCCATACCCCAGGGTCTGTTGTTCCGTCGTATGCCTCTATGTTCACGGGTTTGAATACCTCTGGAAATTCATGATCCAAGACCTCATGGTGAAGCATAGGGGGTGCGCGGCACCCCTGTATTTGGATGTGTCATGGCATTCTTCTGACAGTTGTAGTGTTCGGTTTTGATTCCAAGCTGTTATTCGATCAGTATAGTCGTTTGGGCGGCCATGAGTCTGTGCTGGAGCGCGCTTCCTAGATCCGTAGATGGACCTGGCGATACCAGCTTTTTTGTGCAGGTCCTCACACAAATCGGGTGCTGACTTGTGTGCGACGTCGTTAGCCGCCCTGTCGCAGCCACGGGGTGGTCGATCCGGCGGATCGGCCGTTTTATTTTTCGGCTGAATGGGCTCTAAAGCCTTGTCGTCGAATTCAAGCAGCAGTTTGCGCTTTGGATAGCTCTTTGTGTGGCGACTGCAATCGTACTTTTCTTCAGTGTCAAGCACTTTGTTCCATCTACTGTTGAGCGTATACTGCGCGGCCTTAAGCCTTTGCTTCTGCTTCTTCAGGATCCTCTCGGTGGCAATAAGCCTTCTATGGAGGTTCTCTTGTTCCAAGTGCCTTTCCGGGATGATGTGTGCATTGTCGTCCGGACTGTTCTCCTCTCCAGAGATAGGTTGATTAGCTTTACCCTCGGCGTCGCCGTGATCGGACAGCGGCTCTGTACTATGTTTGTCGTCCGCTGGCTCATCCTACTCCATCGCTGGGTCCATGTGGTCGTCGTTTCCTTTAGAGTCGATCGGGGTATTATTCTTTCTTGCGCTGTATTGCTGTTTTTTCTTAGGCAGGATTTGGGGCGGCGCCTATGTCGTCGCTTTGGTTGCTTCTCGAGGGGATTATCCTTCACTGCATCCTTCCGTTCCTCGTCGTTGTTTTCTTTGGGTGTTGTCGGATTTCGGGTTCCGGCAGACCCTTGAGGTTCGAACTCTGGGGTGCGCGCGGAGATTACGCCCTCTACCTCTCCGTCTCGCAAAGATCTAAACTACTAAAAGAACAACACAAGAGACACGGGGTTTATACTGGTTCGGGCCACCGATGTGGTGTAATACCCTACTCCAGTGTGGTGTGGTGGATTGCCTCTTGGGCTGATGATGATGAACAATAAAAGGAAGAACAACCTCGCGAGGGTCTGTTCTTGGCTGGGGGGACGAATTGCTAGGAGGAGTTCAATCGCCCTTCTCTCTCTCTCTCTCTGATGCCTATCTAACTGATTGTCGGGTTGCTAGACGTTCTGATCTTCCTCGATCCCCCTACCCTGGGGGTGGCTAGTCCTATTTATAGGCAAAGGCCCTGGGCCTCTTCCCCAAATATTGAGCGGGAAGGGCGCCAACAATTGGCCATTTTGAAGGGGAACATCTGGTACACTTATCCTGACTAAAGTTGGTCTTCTCCTGCCAAAGGATCTGCGGTGACGCCGTCCTAGACTCCATGATGACCTCCTTCCCACCGTTGGACTGGTCTTGGTCTCGTTGCACCGAAATGGATGCCTTTGCTTGATCCTCTCGCCTGCGCTCGCTCCCTTTGCACCAAAGAGGAAAGGGAGGACACTGCATGGATGGCGCCCGCTTGGCGCCCTTGGTCGTCATGGATTGCGTCATGGGCACCTCGTGAGGTACCCGCCTTGATCTCTCCGCCTCCTTGTGAGCCAGCCTGATGAGGCTGCGCCTGAGGAAGCTCCGCGTCGTCTGCCCCGCGAGGCTTGGCCCCTCGCGAGGGTCTTGGGTCTTGTGTTGATTAAGATGGGCCGTGCTGGGCCCCCTTTAGCCATGCCGCAGGCCGCAGGCAGGCAAGTCTGGGGACCCCCGTTCCCAGAACGCCGACAGTAGCACCCGGGCCCAAGGCGCGCCTGGACTTGGCCGTGCTGAGAGGCGAAAGGGCAGGGTCGAAGTGCCGCGGGCCCTAACAGCCTGCGGCCTTGGGCGCCGCGTGGCGGTTGATGGGACGTGGGCGCCCCCGCAACCGCGTGAGTTGATAAAGGAGTGGCATCCGCCCGACTTTGCCTTTTCTGCTTCCTTGGTTGATGCTCAGATCCCCTTTCTTGCACCTCTCCTTCCTTCCTCCAAATCTCCAGATCTACTTCGACCGCGTGACCTAGGAAGCCATGGTGCCTCGTCAGTCCCCGGCCGAAGCTTGGTACTCGTCTGCCCTGGACTCGCCAAACGTGTCTGAGTCGAGCTTCGCCCGGTTGTGCCGGATGGCGGCGGCGCAGGGCATCGACGGGGCGCAGGTGTTCAAGGCCGGCTCCGCCACCCCTGAGGGCCGAGGGAGCACCTTTTATCCTCTCTTTGTAAGCTCCGTTGCTGCTGGTCTGGTGCCTCCCTTCTCCGAGTTCTTCTTATCTGTCCTTCTCCATTACAACCTACAGGCTCTGCATCTCCACCCCAACTCCGTCCTTCTCTTGGCAATCTTTGCCTATTACTGCGAGGCTCACGTAGGGGTGCAGCCTTTAGTGGCCTTGCTGCGCCACTACTTCTCCCTTCGGGTCTCTCGCGGTTCTCCTTCCGCGTGCGCGAGCTTGGTCGCGTACGGTGGCACCATTGCCACTTCGAAGCCTGGGAAGAGGATTGAGGGCTTCAGGAGCAAGTGGGTCTTGGTAGATGCCGGGCGCATCCACCCTCGGCTGATCTTGCCTGCGGAACAGCCCGCGAGCTCCAGCGACTGGTGCCGAGCGGAGCTCACGGACCCCCGCGCGAAACTGGTGTTGGAGAAGATGGACATGGACCTGAGGCCGGTCAGCATGGCGGCGGAGAAGCTGACCGGCGCGTCGCTGCTGAGGGAGTTCCTGGAGCACCAGCTGGCTCCGCTTCAGCAGTACTCACCTCCGATGTGGAGGCCTCATACGAGCCCCGCGGCCTTGGGCGACGATGATCTGGCCGCGGTGCTCCAATCTCTGGTTGGGGGCGATGTGGCGAGGTTGGAGGGCGCTCCTACGCCCTTGTTCCTCCGCGACGATTGGGAGCAGGTGGTGGAGTCCATGCCTGCCTTCAACGGGGACCGGCCCGTGCCCGCGAAGGCTCCCGAGGGACTGGCGGACGTGTCCTCCGGTGACTCCGGCGAAGAGAAGGACGAAGAGGAGCGGGAGAAGGGGCCTGACTCCGAGGCGACCGACGGAGAGTCGAGGGCCCCCCTCCCCCGGCGCAGGCCCCGCACTCTCCATATTTCTTCAAGCGATGATGACGACGATGGAGACGGGCAGGTCGGCGAGAGCTTGCCCCCGATCCCGAAGAAGAACAGGACAGGGCTGATCTCCCGTGGGTCTGCCCCCGCCCCAAGGCGGTCTGCAGACGCGCCTTCTGCCTCCGAGGTTGACCCTTCCAGCCGGCTGTCAGGCTTCAAATTTGGCCGGAGGCTGCCCGAGCTCACCGGCGACGACCCGTAAGTGCTTGACTATTGTCTTTTGTTTCCTGTTTCGCTTCTCAGGCTTGACGTTCGCGTTGCTTGGACAGGCCGGCGCCCGCGGCGAAGAAACTGAAGGGGGCTCCCAAGGTTCCATCCGCCGCAGCGCCTCTGCCTGCGGAGGAAGGTGACCGCGACGCACGGGCCTCTCCTACCCGGTCGTCCTCGGGAGGCCTGGCCGAGCTTGCTGGGGCGAGCCCAGCCCCCATGGCCCAAGTGACTCCCGAGGTGCCTTTGCCTGCCGCCCCCATCACAGTCGCGGGGACGCTGCAGGCTTCGTCTAAGGATGCTGTGGTCTCGCCGCCGCTACCTTCTCCTCCTACTCCACCGACTGCTGTCTCCCCGACTCCTCCCGCCGTTCTGGATCGCGCTACCGCCGAGCTAGAACGGCTCCGGCAGGATCTTCTTGGCGCTGACCCTCGCTTGGTGGTCGGGCGCTTGGAGTTGGCTTCAGGGTGGATTCGCTCTGACGCCTTGGTACGGGCGGCGCTGGTCTAGGCCTCAACGGCTTGTGACGAGGAGAGGCAGGCCGCCCTTGAAGCGAAGGCTGCTCGTGACGCAGCCCAGGGGGAGGCGGCTGACGTCCGTGGTCGCTGCAAGGTGCTAGAGGGCGAGCTGCAAATCCTGCGGGACCAGCTCGCGAAAGAGGCCCGCCTTCGCCAGGAGCGAGAAGAGGGCGTGAAGGCTCGTGAGGCGGCCATCGAGGTCCAGGAGGCCAAGCTCAAGAAACGCCGCGACCGCCTACGCGTGCTGGAGAAGGAGTTGGAGGCGACGAAGGTCGAACTGGACAGCAAGACCCGGGTTCTTGCCGTGGATCGTGTGGCCTTCGCGGACATGGAGAAGAAAGCTCGTTCCTCGCTGAAGACACTTTACGAGAGCGGCCTGGAGAGCCCACTGGCTGGCTCCGAGGACGGCCCCGCCAAGCTGCTTCCCTTCCTGGTGCGTGCTCTTGAGGATGTCACCCTTGGCCTTGGCCCCACGGCCGAGGCCGAGGCGCGTGTCCTGTCTTCTGCTGCGCTGACGCGGGTCTTCACCCACATTTACCTTCGCGACCCCAACGTCGACCTTGACAGCCTGCTGGAGCCAGTTAGCGGCGAGCGTGCCGCTGCCGCTGCCGAGGCCGTGAAGGGTCGCGCGGAGGCTTTGCTGGGGAAGTTCCGGGCCTTCAGCACCATGCCGAAGCCAGGCGGTGCCAACCCTGCTGCTCCACAAGGCGAAGCCACTCCGCGCGGCTCCACCGTCGACAAGTGATTCGGCTGCGGCTCCTGTTCTGCTTTTAATTCCTGCACATGTATCATGCCTCGGGGAGGCGTATAAACTTGCATTTGGTGTTGAGGTAACAGTATGGACTGTAATATTTGCTTTTAAATTCCTTGAATTTTATGTATTTACTCCGTACTTGCTTGTGTTCTACGCCGGCAGAGCCCGGCCCCGCGCGTACCTCACCCAGCATTAGCCCCGACCGGAAACCAGGACGGGACCAAAGGATAGAGGGGCTACATGACAAGTTAGGCTCCTGAGTCGCGATGCTCAGGAGTCCCCCTTGGCGCACGAACAACAAGTAGGGAGATGTGATGTAGGTGGATCTTCCGTTCTACGTCTGCGGAGCCCGACTCCGCGCGTACCTCACCCAGCATTAGCCCCGACCAGAAACCAGGACGGGACCAAAGGAGTGAGGGGCTACGGAACCAGTTAGGCTCCTGAGTCGCAATGCTCAGGAGTCCCCATTGACGCGCAAACAGCAAGTGATGAGGTGAGATGCAAGTGGGTCTACCGTTCTACGTGTGTAGAGCCCGGCCCCGCGCGTACCTCACCCAGCGCTAGCCTTTCGGAACTAGGGAGTGAGGGGCTACGGGACTAGTTAGGCTCCTGAGTCGCGATGCTAGGGAGTCCCCCTTGACGCTCAAATGGCCTTCATACCTTGGCTCCGCTCGGGGAGAGACGCGCGACGAACCAGGCCCGGGGGGCCTGGCTGGGTGGCGTGCGTCTGGGAGTGACCTAGGCGCAGCCCCCGTGCCTATCCCCCTCGCGCGGCACTCCCGAGGGGAGGCGTTGCGATGAGGATAGACACTGAGCTCTGGGCTCCCTGAGGTTGATGCGGCCCGGGGGCCACCCTCAGTTGTTTATCACCAACGTGGAGCATAGCGCTTCCGTATGTGTACGGGCATAGCCGCTCCTCGGTAGTGTCGTCAGCCAGCGCAGAGCATGGTGTTTCCACTGGTACGTGGGATGCCCCCCCTCCGAGAGGAGCCCCCGGGGCGTGTACAGCCCCGCCCTGACACGTGGCCGGCACGGTAGGGCTAGGTGAGGTGTATCTGGGCACCCGTGAGCCAGCGCAGGACTCACGGGGCCCTACCTCTAGGCGGGTTGCGCCTGACACTGGGCCTTATCTTTTGATGTGTTCCTGCAAGTTGGGTTAGATGCCTACACTCTACGTCCTCGGGTCCCGGCCCTCGAGCTGGTCTCAGCCGTCGCTGGTATGCCAGGTCGCGATGCCATGGACAAGGCTAGAGGGTGAGGGCTGGAGAGCCAGTAAGAGCCCTGAGTCGCGATGCTCAGGCACCCCCCCTTTAACGTGCAAGTGGTCGACATGGAGAAGAAAAGGTGTCGTGGACCAGCGACGAATAATCAAGCATGGTGGACCAAACGCATAACCATAGATAAACGTAAAAGGGATACATGCCGCTGGGTCTGGCCCGAAAGGCTTGGGGATGATGTAGCCCGAGGAGCGCCCCCATCAGGATGAGCTAACAACATGAAAACGAAAGGGATACATGCCGCAGGGACGGACCCACGCGGCCTGGGAATGATGCAGCCCTGGGAGGGCACTCCCAGCTGGGAATGAAACTTGAAAGATGTCACCTAAAGATGTCGAGGACGAAGGGGTGTTGGTGCAGCAGACTCGATGGGCTGCGGAAGCCGATCCTCACGAGCCCCCAGGCCCTGGGGCCTCGGGAGGCTCCGGAGGCACTGGTGGCTCCTTGCAGACCATCTCCATCTCCGCCAAGGCTGCGGAACGCCTGGCCTCTTGAGCCTCCATGATGCCCCTCATGAGGCGCTGGTACATAGCAGCCGCGCTCGGCAAGCCCTAGGGCATGCGAGCGTAGCTGTGGGGCGGACCTCCGCAACGCCCCACCTGCGAGGGCCAGCGGCGCTCCACCGAGGCGACTCGATTGAGCTCTGGTACGTCGATGCAGACGTGCAGCCCACCATCCTCACCTAGATGGGGAGCCACAGCCGGTAGACGGCGGCAGCCTCTCATGACTCTTGACTCCTGTAGCTCTTGAATGGCCTTGCTGACGAACTCCTGAGGGTTTTGCTCTCCTTGCCTTACATCTTCTTGAGGGAAACGTGCTTCAAAACACGCCTCCACGTGGTGCCCAAGCGCCTCCCTCGTGACCTTGGCCAGGTCGGTGGCCCTCCAAGGGAGAGCCCCCAAGCCCTACCTGAGGAGGGCGGCGGGCGCGCTTTCCTACGCGATGGAAGGTGGTTCCCCTTGGGCAGACGCGTGCCCTGAGGGGCCGGTCCAGACGATGTCTTTTTCTTCTTGGGGGGGGGGGTCTCGGGAAGCCTCCTGCTTCCGTGATCCGGGTCTTCCAGTGACGCGGCCTGAAAGGCTCGCTCCAGGGAACACACCGCATCCTTTTCTTCGCAGGGCACAGTGATGACTCCGCCACTTCCTGGCATCTTGAGGACGTTGTAGCCATGGTGAGTTACGGCCATGAACTTGGCCAGCGCTGGGTACCCGAGGATGGCGTTGTACGGCAGGCGGATCTGGGCGACGTCGAAGTCAATGAGCTCGGTGCGGTAGTTGTTGCGTGTCCCGAAGGTGACAGGGAGGCGGACCTGCCCAATCGGGACCGTGGAACCGTCGGTGACTCCAGAGAAAGGCTTGGTTGGCTGAAGCTGGTCATAGGGCACTTGGAGATTGTTGAATGTTTCCACGGACAGGACGTTGAGCCCTGCCCCACCATCGATGAGGGTCCTGGTGACCAGAACGTTGCTGATGACTAGGGAGCAAAGCATCGGGAGGACTCTGGCTGTGGCCGCACACTTGAGCTGATCCGCTAAGCTGAACGTGATGGCGCACGCCGACCACCTGAGAGGGCGCGTTGCTTCGAGCTTGGGGAGGACTGCATTCACCTCGCGGGCAAACTGCTTGAAGATGCGTTGGGAGGCAGGGGCTTGAGCTCCGCCCAGGATGCAGGCAATAGCGCGTGGCTCCTGGAAGCCCCCAGCCCCCTCATCTTGATGGCGGTCCTTGTTCCTCCTTGGCTGCGGTGGCAGTGGAGGGAGGCCTGCGTTGCCTTGTGGGCGGTCCTCACAAGGCTGATCCCTCCAGTTCCCCTCACGAGGCATGTCTCGCCAGCGGTCCTCGCGAGGTTGATCGCGTCATCCTTGGCGCGGGCCGCGGTCTTCCCAGCGTCCTGCGTTTCTTCCCCCTCCTCGGCCGTAGCCCCGGTCAGCACGGTCGGGACGACGGCCGATCCTTCTTTCTCGCACGGCGCGGAGTTCTTGGCATTTGTTGGTGTTGTGGGTGTGGAGGTCGTCGTACACACAGTACCGGCTGCCTCTGGAGGGTTCGGGCAGATCTTTGCCCCGCTTGGTGTCTGGTTCTGCCGCGAGCACGGCAGCCCCCTTGCGCTTCACGTCCTTGGCCTTGGGCATCTTCTCTTCTGGGTCTGCGGCAGGCAGCTCAAGGAGGGAGAGACGCCCTTCCTCAGCCCTGGCGCACTTGGTCGCCAAGTTGAACTGCTCCAGGGAGGTGCACAGGTCTTCATGCATCGCCAGGTCCTCCTTCATCTTGACGTCGCGCACTCCATCGGAGAAGGCTGAGATGATGGCCTCCTCGGACACCTTGGGGATCTTGAGGCGCGCACTGTTGAAGCGCTGGATGTACTTTTGCAGGGTCTCTCCGGGTTGTTGCTTGATGCGGCGCATGTCGCTCACGGCAAGCGGCCGGTCGCGAGTACCTTGGAAGTTGGCGATGAAGCGGGTGCGCATCTAGTCCCAGGAAGAGATCGCGCCCGGAGCCAGATTCAGGAGCCAGGTGCGAGCCCCTTCCTTCAGTGCCATGGGGAACCAGTTCGCCGTGACCTTCTCGTTCCCGCTGGCAGCTTCGATGCCCAGCTCATAGAGCTGGAGGAACTCTGCAGGGTCGATCGTGCCGTCGTAGCGGGGAGGCAGGTCTGGCTTGAACTTGCCGGGCCATGCGACGCTACGTAGCTCGGTGGTGTAGGCACGGCAGCCTGCGGTGGCCACGGGGGACCTTGGCTGGTGGAGAGCTTGGTCTTGTGGGTCCCCATGCGCTGCAGCTGGGAGCAGCACGGGGTCTTGACGCGCGGGAGCAGGAGCAGGGACGCGACGTGCCGGAGCAGGGAGCGCCCGGGCAGCTTCTTGCGGGCACGGGACTTCTTGGCAGCTCTGCTCTTGTCGCGCCGGCGCCTGACGGAGCGGGTTCCGGCCAGGGGTCGCGCGCCTTGGAGCCGTGGCGTTTTCTTGAAGAGGAGGCGGCTGGTACGCCGCCGGAGCTTCGTTGCCCGCGCGGGGCGGGGTGCGGCGCAGCGGAACGGACGGCGCGGGAGAGCCCCCTGCGGCGCGGACAAGCTCGGCGACACGGTCGAGCCACTCTTCGTAGACGTCGTCGACGGGAAGGTAGCGCAGGAGCTCATTTGCCGCGATGAGCGCAGCCCGAGCCTCCAAGGGTGCACGGAGCGCGCGGGATGAAGAATCAGCTGGTGTGAGCGATGGAGTAGCGGTGCGGCCGTCTTGCCGCATGGACGGATGCTGAGACGACGCTTGCTGCTCGTTCCCCGCCGGGCCGGTCGTGGCGTTGATGGCGGTTGACGGGGAACGACGAGGACGCCCGCCGACGGGAGCCGTCTGGGCGACGCGGGAAGCGATGGCGGCCCGGCGCTCGGCGCGGGCCCGACGAGCGTCGGACATGGACACGACGGTCGGAGGAGAGCGGAGCGGTGGAAGACAAATCCTGGCGCACCCCTACCTGGCGCGCCAAATGTCAGATTTCGGGTTTTGGCAGACCCTTGAGGTTCGAACTCTGGGGTGCGCGCAGAGATTACGCCCTCTACCTCTCCGTCTCGCAAAGATCTAAACTACTAAAAGAACAACACAAGAAACACGGGGTTTATACTGGTTCGGGCCACCGATGTGGTGTAATACCCTACTCCAGTGTGGTGTGGTGGATTGCCTCTTGGGCTTATGATGATGAACAATACAAGGAAGAATAGCCTCGCGAGGGTCTGTTCTTGGCTGGGGGGACGAACTGCTAGGAGGAGTTCAATCTCCCTTCTCTCTCTCTCTCTGATGCCTATCTAACTGATTGCCGGGTTGCTAGACGTTCCAATCTTCCTCGATCCCCCTACCCTGGGGGTGGCTAGTCCTATTTATAGGCAAAGGCCCTGGGCCTCTTCCCCAAATATTGAGCGGGAAGGGCGCCAACAATTGGCCATTTTGAAGGGGAACATCTGGTACACTTATCCTGACTAAAGTTGGTCTTCGCCTGCCAAAGGCTCTGCGGTGACGCCGTCCTGGGCTCCACGATGACCTCCTTCCCACCGTTGGCCTGGTCTTGGTTTCGTTGCACCGAAATGGATGCCTTTGCTTGATCCTCTCGCATGCACTTGCTCCCTTTGCAACAAAGAGGAAAGGGAGGACACTGCACGGCTGGCGCCCGCCTGGCGCCCTTGGTCGTCATGGCTTGCGTCATGGGCACCTCGTGAGGTACCCCGCCTTGATCTCTCCGCCTCCTCGTGAGCCAGCCTGATGAGGCTGCGCCTGAGGAAGTTCCGCGTCGTCCGCCCCGCGAGGCTTGGCCCCTCGCGAGGGTCTTGGGTCTTGTGTTGATGAAGATGGGCCGTGCTGGGCCCCCTTTAGCCACGCCACAGGCAGGCAAGTCTGGGGACCCCCGTTCCTAGAACGCCGACAGGTGTATCCACCATATATATCGTATGACGAAGTGGATGTCCAGTGCCCTGTGGGTGGTGGCTCCCGTTCCTATCCTGCATCATCGTCCATACCGTCGATGTCTTCGGAGTCGAAATCAAGCATGTCGGTTAAGTCGTCGACAATGGCTATTAAGTGGGTGGTGGGTGGGGAACGAATTTCATCGTCGTCCGCTTCCCACTCGAGCCGGACATAGTTTGACCAAGGGTCTCCTGACAAGGAGAGAGACCTCAATGAATATAGCACGTCGCCCAAGGGTGAGTGCTGAAAAATATCCGCGGAGGTAAACTCCATGATCGGTGCCCAATCAGATTCGATAGGCACGGATGCAAGCGATTCGGAGCCTGTGGCCGGGGACGAATCCAAGGGTCCGATAACAAAGGTCTCATAGGAGGTGAGGTCATTATTCGTCTCTATCGCCGTTGATTGTGTGCGGCCTCTGTGGCGGTGTCCATCCACCTGTCCTCGGATGGCACGATCTGCTCCAGATTGAGGGCCGGAGTAGCCGCAGTTGTGATCTCCTGAACGCCGTCCCATGGCAGAGCTAAGTCATGCTCGTCGTGAGTGTGCGGCGCACCTGACATGAGCTCGAATCCTTCTCAGATCAAGTCTCCGCGGATGTCGGCTGTATAGTTCAAGCTTCCAAATCTGACCTGATGGTCAGGGGCGTAGCCATCAATCTGCTCCAGATGGCCAAGCGAGTTGGCCCGCAGTACGAAGCTGCCGAATACGAAGATCTATCCGGGGAGAAAAGCCTCACCCTGGATCTCATCATTGCCGATAATCGAAGGAGCCATGAAGCCTTTATCGTGACGGCACAGTGGAACTCTCAATTGAACCACCAAAGTCGGTGTCAAAACCGGCAGATCTCGGGTAGGGGGTCCCGAATTGTGCGTCTAAGGCTAATGGTAACAGGAGGCGGGGGACACAATGTTTACCCAGGTTCGGGCCCTCTCGATGGAGGTAATACCCTACTTCCTGCTTGATTGATCTTGATGATATGAGTATTACAAGAGTTGATCTACCACGAGATCGTAGAGGCTAAACCCTAGAAGCTAGGCTACGATTGTGATTGTTCTTGTTGTTCTATGAACTAAACCCTCCGGTTTATATAGACACTGGAGGGGGCTAGGGTTACATAGAGTCGGTTACACAGAAGGAGATCTACATATCCGAATCGCCAAGCTTGCCTTCCACGCAAAGGAGAGTCCCACCCGGACACGGGACGAAGTCTTTAATCTTGTATCTTTATAGTCCAACAGTCCGGCCAAAGTATATAGTCCGGCTGTCCGAGGAGCCCCTAATCCAGGACTCCCTCACCGGAGACTGCAGCAGTCGCACCCGGCCCGTGGGCTACAGCAGTCGACCCGGGGACTTCTGCAATGCAGCAAGCGGCAATCGATTCGATCCTGCCGCCTCCCAACCCAACCGCCCTCGTACAAGTGGTCGTAGTGGTAGCAGAAGAAATTCAAGCACCGTCATGGGATGTAACGCCCTCGATGCGGCTATATCTCCCACGTGTCGAAGCACGACTTAGAGGCATAACCACATCAAAAGCAATGTCGCAAGCGAGGTAATCTTCACACAACCCATGTAATACATAAGGGAAAAAGATACATAGTTGGCTTACAATCGCCACTTCACACAAATACATGAATAAAACATTACATCATACAGTTACAATCAGGGCCCGACTACGGAGCCAAAATAAAAGAAGAAACCCCAAAAGCGACAAAGGTCCACGATCGACCCCAACTGGGCCCACTACTGATCGACTAGAACGAAACAACATAAAGGACAAGATCTTCATCGAACTCCTCCTTGAGCTCGGGTGCGTCACCTGCACGGTTTCATCGGCACCTGCAAACTGGTTTTGGAAGTATCTGTGAGTCACGGGGACTCAGCAATCTCACACCCGCGAGATCAAGACTATTTAAGCTTATAGGTAGGGTAAAAGGTATGAGGTGGAGCTGCAGCAAGCGACTAGCATATATGGAGGCTAAACTTACGCAAATGAGAGCGAGAAGAGAAGGCAAAGCACGGTCGAACAACTATGATCAATAAGTGACCCTGAACTACTTACGGCAGACATAACTCCAACAACCGTGTTCACTTCCCGGACCCCGCCGAGAAGAGACCATCATGGTTACACACGCGGTTGGTGTATTTTAATTAAGATCGACTTCGGGTTTTCTACGACCGGACATTAACAAATTCCCATCTGCCCATAACCGTGGGCACGGCTTTCAAAAGTTCAAACCCTGCAGGGGTGTCCCAACTTAGCCCATGATAAGCTCTCGCGATCAACGAAGGATATTCCTTCTCCCCGGGAAGACCCGATCAGTCTCGGAATCCCGGCTACAAGACATTTCGACAGTAATAAAACAAGTCCAGTAAAGCTGCCCGATGCGCCGACATCCTGATAGGAGCTGCACATATCTCGTTCTCAGGGCAACACCGGATGAACACTACGTACGGCAACCGACGATTCCCCAAGTTGCCTAGGGGTGGCACCGCAAGTGGCTCTGGTTTGGACCAACACTTAGACAAGCATTGGCCCGGGGGGCTAAATAAAGATGACCCTCGAGAGAGCGACTCCCAAGGGAAAAGTAGGTGGTGGTGAGGCAAATGGTAAAACCAAGGTTGGGCCTTGCTGGAGGAGTCTTATTCAAAGCGAACTGTCAAGGGGGTCCCATAAATCACCCAACCGCGTTAGGTACGCAAAATCCGGGAACATAATACCGATATGACGGAAACTAGGGCGGCAAGAGTGGAACAAAACACCAGGCATAAGGCCGAGCCTTCCACCCTTTACCAAGTATATAGATGCGTTAATAATATAAAAGGTATTGTGATATCCCAACAAGTAAACATGTTCCAATCAAGGAACAACATCTCCATGTTCCAACAAGGAACAAACTTCATCTTCACCTGCAACTAACAACGCTATAAGAGGGGCTGAGCAAAGCAGTAACATAGCCAAACAACGGTTTGCTAGGAAAAGGTGGGTTAGAGGCTTGGTTTAGCAGTATGGGAGGCATGATAAGCAAGTGGTAGGTATCGCAGCATAAGCATAGCAAAAGAGCGAGCAATCTAGCAAGCAAAGATAGAAGTGATTTCGAGGGTATGGTCATCTTGCCTGAAATCCCGCAAGGAAGAAGAACGATTCCATGAAGAAGACAGACGGACGTAGTCGAACGAATCCTCACAACTCCGGAACGAAACCGAAGCTAACGAGAGAAGCAACCCGGAAAGAAACAAATAACATGGTAAACAACCAACACATAAGCATGGCATGATGCGCAATCAAGTATGATGCATGTCCGATTTAATGATTCATGGCATGGCAAAGTGCAACAAACAACACTACAAATTAAGTGGAGCTCAATATGCAACGAGTTGCATATTGACAAAACACCACAGCAATTATTTAGATCGATCTCGTTTATGTACCCAACAATATTAAATGTTTATTAACATGGCAAGGGGTGAAGCATAACAAAACTATCTATCTAGGCAATTTAAATGAGGCCGGAAACAACGAACGACAATTCCGGAAGAACCTCATGAGCATATTATGAATTTGGTACTGTTCTGCCCTAAACACAATTTTAATGTTGTTAAACAGCAAAATAAAGTGCACCATGTTAATCTATGCATTTTTCTACCCCATTTACATATATAAATTATTAAATTCCGAGTTACGGTTAATTAGTTATGAAATAAATCATTTTAGCATGGCATAGGAACAAATTAATGTAAACATCAGCTTAAACATTTTAACATGGGATGAAAGTGGCATATTATTAATCTACACAAAATTCTGAGCAAGCTACATATATAAAACATTTTAATATGATGCACCGTTGATGAGTTATTAAATGTATGAAGTTTAGGGGCTATTTTGAAAAACTGTAATCTCCTGGAAATAACTAAATTCACAGAAAGGAAGCAGATCAGCGGCGGCGTGGGACTTGCAGAAGCAACGACAGAACTTTGCAGCAGGGCGGCGGCTCGACGCAGGGGACTTGGCGCGGCGATGGGGATCCGACGGATCCAGTCGAAGACGTGGCCGGAGGCGGGCGGGGAGCTGAGGCCTTGGCGGCGGCGTCCTGGTTCAGAGAGAGAGATGTGAGAGGAGGGAGAAGAAGGGAGAGATGGAGGGCAGGGGCTCTGCGACCTGGTGCTGCTCGCCGGAGTAGCGGCGGCGAGGAGGAAGACCTCGGGTGGCTCAAGGCAGCGGCGAGCGCGGGGCGATGCAGGAAGTAGCAGCAGGCAAAGACGGCTTCAGGAACTTGATGGGGCAACGGAGCCGTGTGGACTGGAGGAGCTCGAGGGGATGTGGTGGAGCACAGGCGACGGAGACACGCGGGATCACGCCGACGAGGAGGTTCCTAGCGACGCCCGGGGAGGCGGCCATCCATGGCGTCGAACGCAGATCAGGTTGGCCCTGAAGAAGAAAGAGAGAGAGAGAGACCGCGAGGTGAGAGAGAGATACGGGAAGAAGGGAAACGGAAGGAAGCAGAGGAGAGGGACGCGACGGTCCTGCTGGTTCGGTCAGCCGGCGGCGGGGCTGTCGAGGTGGCCGGAGACGAGGCGAGGTGGAGGAGCACAGGGAGGTCTGCGTGGGTTGTGGTGGTTGGCTCGACGCTGAAAACAAGTAGAGTGGCGGCGGCTGGGGAGGATGGGACATCTCTCCTCAAATTTAGGGTTGTACTATATATATATATATATATATATATATATATATATATATATATATATATATATATCTCAGGGAGATTAGATTAGGGGCTATTTGGGTCCTCCGATTTAAATCGGACGGTCGAGAAAAATAGGCTAGGAGAGTCCAACAAAGAAAACGGTGATGTTTTATAGATGTTAGGGGATGATCCGGACACAACGGTAGCGACAGTCCGGTTCGGGTCCGGGACAACTTTCGGACGCGCGCGCAAGGTGGTCCGTGGGCTGACGAGAGAGGTTAGGTTGGGTCTGGCGGATTGTGAAGAGCGGGTTGGTCTGAGAGAAGAGGGGAGAGATGCAGCCCGGCACGGTTTCCGGAGACCGAAAACGTCCGACATTAGACCGGCTATAATGCCGCTATATTTATTCGTTGGGGCGTCAAACGGACTCCGAATGCGATGAAACTTGGCAGGCGGTCTACTGACACCAAAACAACACCGCACGCCAACTTTCATCCCATTCCGAGAACATTTTTTGGTCACTAATAAAATAATATTTCAGACATGCCGCGGGCGCGTGCAAGTGTGTGTGGGCTCAGAACGGACAAGGGAGAGAACTCGGAGAACCCGGACGGATGCAAGTTTCAAAAACATGATGATGCAATTCGGATGATGACATGGCAAGATGCGACACGCAAGCAAATGACAAAGCAACAACAGCGAATAACGGGAGGACAACTGGCACATCGGACTCGGGGCGTTACAACACTCCACCACTACGAGAGGATCACGTCCCGAGATCTAGAATGGCACCGGAGGGACAACGGAAAAAGGAAGATAAGCGGTAAAAACTAAGTTGCTTCTTTGACTAATGAGTGAAACCAAGGAACCTTGAAAAAGGTTAAGCCATTTCAAGAAAAGAATACAACGGAGATGAACGAAGTTGAAAACACTCCGTTAGAAAAGAGGGACAAGGAAGAACAACTTCGAGCAGCACTCCGGTTGAGAAGTTATGCAAGACTTGATACGGTGAAAAGAACTTGAGCAAAGGATACGACACTCCGGTTAAACAAGATAGAGAAGGAATAAGACTGATATAATTTTGACAGCACTCCGGTAGAAAAGAGAAGAAAACTTGATAGGTTGAGACGATATTGAAGAGATGATACAACACTCCGGTTAAATGGATAAGCAAGAAAAAGAACATGATCTTTACAAAACGAGGTGATGGGTGAAAAGAGCAACATCACAATGCCTCCGAAAACAATGCATGATAGTTAGATAGTTGGAATGAATAGAACGAAGGATGAAACCAACATATCCTACCAAAAATGAATTTGAAAAAGCATCCTTACGAAGTAGGATTGAACGGAGTTGTTTGAAAAACAACAATGGTAAGGATAAGCTTGTTGTGGGCTTATGGAAAACATTTCAAAATTATGAGGTGACAACCGGCCACTAATGGAAACCATAGATTGGATTGATATCAACAAGGAGACGAGAAACTTATTTCACCGGGAGGATAAATGAAGAACTTGGATCATTGATAAGCACCATAATAGCAATTCCTTAGGAAAGGCTTTAGGTGAAATATAACCCAAGATAACTTCAATGAAGAGATTGATGGATTTAATATACCTCATTCTTGACAACATGTGAATCATGAGACATGAACTCAAGTTATCAAGAATGACATAATACCACCTCGAATGATACGGTTGAAAGAATTGCACTTTAAAATGCAAGAAGAAGAATACTTGAACTCCTCAAGACAAAACATGTGTTGGGCACCATGTTTATTTTAGAGTGAAGCTTGGCGGATCTTAACTTCGAGAAAAAAAAATCTTGAAGAAGAAAACGAGAATGAAAGGAATCCTCGATGAACCACCATGAAGAAACTCCATGAAGAACTCCGGTAATGAAAGGATGATAAAAAGAGAGAGAAGTTGAAAACACAAGGTGAAGCCTTGCAATGATTTAGATGGAGCTTCGGGATGATATAACCGAGAAAACTTTGAACTCCGGAAAGAAAGTTGAACAAATGAAATCAAAATTTTGAAGAACCTCCGGA
The DNA here is from genome assembly GCA_032464435.1 of Aegilops umbellulata. NCBI lineage: Eukaryota > Viridiplantae > Streptophyta > Magnoliopsida > Poales > Poaceae > Aegilops > Aegilops umbellulata. Next base: position 134,277,878 of record CP136057.1, on the reverse strand, counting down.
ATAAGGAATTGAATTTAACTCGATGAAACAAGAATAAGAATTACATTATGCTTATCCTTCACCAATTTAGATTGATGACAAGCAACGGATTTGGCATACTACTTATTCTCGTAGAAAGGATTAAGATATATATAGCGCAAACTTGAGAAGATCTTCAACGAATCACCGGTGGGATTAGGAAAGAATGAATGAATTGATATGATAACCAAGAAAGAGAACTCTTGAACGAACCACCGTAAGAATTGGAAATGAAAGTAGCAAAGGCACAATTCACCGTGAAGAACTTGGAAAACGAATGAAGATGCTTGAGAGAATTTAGATACAAGAGAACGAAGAGATCATGAACAGATTAGAGGATATTTGAACGATGCACCGGTAAGATTTGGAGAACGAGAGCTGAAAGCTGGAATGAGTAATACTGAGATGATGGCTTCCGGAGAATTAAACTGAAAAGACTTCTGAAATGCTCCGGATGGGTGAAAAGAATTCTCACAATCGAAAACAATTATGAGAGAATGGCAACAAGCTAGAATCCGGAATCTTGAAGAGAATGGAGCAAGATTTAAGAGAAACTCTTCTTCGGTCTTCAAATGTTGAGAATGATGACGAGAACCACCACCATGAATTGTTGAGGCACTCCGGAATGAGAATTAGAAAGGTTGAACCAACTATGAAAAGAATTGAAGGATCTTGGATGAAGGCACATGACTGATGAGAAATTCATTCTTACGTCAAACTTCAAAAGAATTTGGGAATATCTCCGGGAAAATTAGAAGAGTCAGGTACGATCCTGGGAAAAGACCTGTGGGTTAGGGCCCACTCAAAAGAAACACCGTTGAACGATTGCTTGAAAGGAGAGATTGCACCGGTTGAATTAAATGACTTGAATGAGATAACATCCTCAAAAGAACTTGAGTGAATTGAGAATGGAAGCTTGTATCTTTTGAGATATCTTCATCACTCCGGAACAATTGAATAGCGAGAAGTGGATGATTAAGAGGTGCACCGGCATAAGAAAGCACTTGAAATAAGAAAAGGAATATGATCAACACCGAAAGCTTGAATTGAAACCACCGGAGAAGAAAAGAATGATGAATGATGAACTTGAAACTCCTGACCATCTTCATGATAATCACCGGATAAGAACATTGAAAGAAAAGAATGAAGAGACTTCTCAAGAATAACATGGATACTTGATTAAGAAATCTGCGTCCTTGAAGAAATAAGGGTGGGAGGGCGGGAAAACAAAGACAACTTGGAACTGATGAAGCAAACACCGTTGAGAAGAACTGATAATTGATCTTGCGAATGTTGAAGTGATCGGAACCACTTGAAGAGAGACACTCCGGTTGAAAAGAATTGGCATGGCACTCTCAGTTATCATGAAGGATTGGTATCCACATAGGGATATGAGAACACCGCTTGGAAAAGGTATGGAATCAACACTTGACATTGAAGCAACTCGAATACCACAAAGCAAAACAAAACAAAGGATTGGCTTGCAGAATAAGCCGGAAACAAACATATGATAGATCCCATATCGTATCATGTGTCTGTTGGAAAGATATCCTACGAGATACTTGAATTCCCACTTATAAACTCCCGAAACTTTCTGGTTATGCAATCAGGTGTTGGGGATACAGGGGACACAAAATACATCACCCAAACTAACAATACCTAGATCCAGCTGTATCCATCCTTCAACACATAACCAAGAAACCTTCGGAAATCATCTACCTCAACCTTCGAAAAGCATCCGTTATACGAGTCATGGCAATACTCCCGCACTCGCCTCTGTACTGGGCTATCAGGGTTATCTCACCAACAACTGTACAAAAGAGATTTTTGATGTCGGCGTACTAAACTCAGGTATTCCAGAACTGCAATGATAAAATTATGACGACAACACCTCGGAGCTCAACTCCCCGGGACACCTCCACTAAAACCCCTACTGACGGGAGGCAACCAAGACAATGTTGTCATCATAAAACCATCGGAACGATTTTAAGATACCCGCATGATCCTAAAATTTTTTTAGTAAAATTTGAGAAGAGAAGAGTCAAAACTCTACGTCAGGATGCCTTACCAGAGCGATGAGGAGACTGGGGAGTAAAAAGAATTCCTAAACTCTCCGATATATAATTCCTAAATGAATCAAAACATTTTTCTAGACACAACTCGGCCGCTAAAAACGATCAATCAGTGGGGGCTCCTAAGGTCGGGGAAGGCTCTGATTATGATCAATCAGTGGTTGTAACGCCCCGAGTCCGATGTGCCAGTTGTCCTCCCGTTATTCGCTGTTGTTGCTTTGTCATTTGCTTGCGTGTCGCATCTTGCCATGTCATCATCCGCATTGCATCATCATGTTTTTGAAACTTGCATCCATCCGGGTTCTCCGAGTTCTCTCCCTTGTCCGTTCTGAGCCCACACACACTTGCACGCGCCCGCGGCATGTCCGAAATATTATTTTATTAGTGACAGGAAAATGTTCTCGGAATGGGATGAAAGTTGGTGTGCGGTGTTGTTTTGGTGTCAGTAGACCGCCTGCCAAGTTTCATCGCATTCGGAGTCCGTTTGACGCCCCAACGAATAAATATAGAGGCATTATAGCCGGTCTAACGTCGGACGTTTTCGGTCTCCGGAAACCGTGCCGGGCTGCATCTCTCCCCTCTTCTCTCAGACCAACCCGCTCTTCACAATCCGCCAGACCCAACCTAACCTCTCTCGTCAGCCCGCGGACCACCTTGCGCGCGCGTCCGAAAGTTGTCCCGGACCCGAACCGGACTGTCGCTACCGTTGTGTCCGGATCATCCCCTAACATCTATAAAACATCACCATTTTCTTTGTTGGACTCTCCTAGCCTATTTTTCTTGACCGTCCGATTTAAATCGAAGGACCCAAATAGCCCCTAATCTAATCTCCCTGAGATATATATATAGTACAACCCTAAATTTGAGGAGAGATGTCCCATCCTCCCCAGCCGCCGCCACTCTCGTTGTTTTCAGCGTCGAGCCAACCACCACAACCCACGCAGACCTCCCTGTGCTCCTCCACCTCGCCTCGTCTCCGGCCACCTCGACAGCCACGCCGCCGGCTGACCGAACCAGCAGGACCGTCGCGTCCCTCTCCTCTGCTTCCTTCCGTTTCCCTTCTTCCCGTATCTCTCTCTCACCTCGCGGTCTCTCTCTCTCTCTTTCTTCTTCAGGGCCAACCTGATCTGCGTTCGACGCCATGGATAGCCGCCGCCCCGGGCGTCGCTAGGAACCTCCTCGTCAGCGTGATCCCGCGTGTCACCGTCGCCTGTGCTCCACCACATCCCCTCGAGCACCTCCAGTCCACACGGCTCCGTTGCCCCATCAAGTTCCTGAAGCCGTCTTTGCCTGCTGCTACTTCCTGCATCGCCCCGCGCTCGCCGCTGCCTTGAGCCACCCGAGGTCTTCCTCCTCGCCGCCGCTGCTCCGGCGAGCAGCACCAGGTCGCAGAGCCCCTACCCTCCATCTCTCCCTTCTTCTCCCTCCTCTCACATCTCTCTCTCTGTACCAGGATGCCGCCGCCAAGGCCTCAGCTCCCCGCCCGCCTCCGGCCACGTCTTCGACTGGATCCGCCGGATCCCCATCACCGCGCCAAGTCCCCTGCGTCGAGCCGCCGCCCTGCTGCCAAGTTCTGTCGTTGCTTCTGCAAGTCCCACGCCGCCGCTGATCTGCTTCCTGTCGAGCAGAGGAGGACGGCGCCTCTTCCTCGATTCGTTCGAGCGCACGCCGCGCTCGTTGACTGATCGCTGACCTCGCCTGGGCCACCCCTCCAGCGTCTCCAGATCCAACCACCCCTCTCCACGAGCTGGGCTTGGCCCATGGGTGAGGACGCGCCCAGCCCGTTTGCCCCTGTGCACTGTTTGGGCCAACCAGATTCAGCCCGCTGTGTATTTTTTTTTCCAGTCTGCGAATTTAGTTATTTCCAGGAGATTACAGTTTTTCAAAATAGCCCCTAAACTTCATACATTTAATAACTCATCAACGGTGCATCATATTAAAATGTTTTATATATGTAACTTGCTCAGAATTTTGTGTAGATTAATAATATGCCACTTTCATCCCATGTTAAAATGTTTAAACTGATGTTTACATTAATTTGTTCCTATGCCATGCTAAAATGATTTATTTCATAACTAATTAACCGTAACTCGGAATTTAATATTTATATATGTAAATGGGGTAGAAAAATGCATAGATTAACATGGTGCACTTTATTTTGCTGTTTAACAACATTAAAATTGTGTTTAGGGCAGAACAGTACCAAATTCATAATATGCTCATGAGGTTCTTCCGGAATTGTCGTTCGTTGTTTCTGGCCTCATTTAAATTGCCTAGATAGATAGTTTTGTTATGCTTCACCCCTTGCCATGTTAATAAACATTTAATATTGTTGGGTACATAAACGAGATCGATCTAAATAATTGCTGTGGTGTTTTGTCAATATGCAACTCGTTGCATATTGAGCTCCACTTAATTTGTAGTGTTGTTTGTTGCACTTTGCCATGCCATGAATCATTAAATCGGACATGCATCATACTTGATTGCGCATCATGCCATGCTTATGTGTTGGTTGTTTACCATGTTATTTGTTTCTTTCCGGGTTGCTTCTCTCGTTAGCTTCGGTTTCGTTCCGGAGTTGTGAGGATTCGTTCGACTACGTCTGTCTGTCTTCTTCATGGAATCGTTCTTCTTACTTGCGGGATTTCAGGCAAGATGACCATACCCTCGAAATCACTTCTATCTTTGCTTCCTAGATTGCTCGCTCTTTTGCTATGCTTATGCTGCGATACCTACCACTTGCTTATCATGCCTCCCATACTGCTAAACCAAGCCTCTAACCCACCTTTTCCTAGCAAACCGTTGTTTGGCTATGTTACCGCTTTGCTCAGCCCCTCTTATAGCGTTGTTAGTTGCAGGTGAAGATGAAGTTTGTTCCTTGTTGGAACATGGAGATGTTGTTCCTTGATTGGAACATGTTTACTTGTTGGGATATCACAATACCTTTTATATTATTAACGCATCTATATACTTGGTAAAGGGTGGAAGGCTCGGCCTTATGCCTGGTGTTTTGTTCCACTCTTGCCGCCCTAGTTTCTGTCATATTGGTATTATGTTCCCGGATTTTGCGTCCCTAACGCGGTTGGGTGATTTATGGGACCCCCTTGACAGTTCGCTTTGAATAAGACTCCTCCAGCAAGGCCCAACCTTGGTTTTACCATTTGCCTCACCACCACCTACTTTTCCCTTGGGAGTCGCTCTCTCGAGGGTCATCTTTATTTAGCCCCCCGGGCCAATGCTTGTCTAAGTGTTGGTCCAAACCAGAGCCACTTGCGGTGCCACCCCTAGGCAACTTGGGGAATCGTCGGTTGCCGTACGTAGTGTTCATCCGGTGTTGCCCTGAGAACGAGATATGTGCAGCTCCTACCAGGATGTCGGCGCATCGGGCGGCTTTGCTGGACTTGTTTTATTAGTGTCGAAATGTCTTGTAGCCGGGATTCCGAGACTGATCGGGTCTTCCCGGGGAGAAGGAATATCCTTCGTTGATCGCGAGAGCTTATCATGGGCTAAGTTGGGACACCCCTGCAGGGTTTGAACTTTCGAAAGTCGTGCCCGCGGTTATGGGCAGATGGGAATTTGTTAATGTCCGGTTGTAGAAAACCCGAAGTCGATCTTAATTAAAATACACCAACCGCGTGTGTAACCGTGATGGTCTCTTCTCGGCGGGGTCCGGGAAGTGAACACGGTTGTTGGAGTTATGTATGATGTAATGTTTTATTCATGTATTTGTGTGAAGTGGCGATTGTAAGCCAACTATGTATCTTTTTCCCTTATGTATTACATGGGTTGTGTGAAGATTACCTCACTTGCGACATTGCTTTCGATGCGGTTATGCCTCTAAGTCGTGCTTCGACACGTGGGAGATATAGCCGCATCGAGGGCGTTACATGGGAAGAGCCCATCCTCAAGTTTCTGGTGAATAGAGAGCTGCCGACCGACGTGATCTCGGCCCGGCAAGTGCAGCGCCGAGAAGGAGCCTATATGATAGTAAACAGAGAGCTCGTCAGGCGCAGTGTGACTAGAGTCTTCCAGCGTTGCGTATTATCGGAGAAAGGCCAAGCAATCCTCAAAGATATACACCAAGGCGAGTGTAGCCACCACGCGGCCTCCAGATCCCTTGTTGCCAAGGCTTTCTGCCATGGTTTCTTTTGGCCGACTGCATTGGAAGATGCCAAGGAATTCATCAAGCATTGCAAAGGGTGTCAGAAGTTCAACTCCCAGCAACATCTACTGGCTTCTGCACTCAAAACCATCCCCCTGGCTTGGCCCTTTGCGGTCTTGGGGTTGGATATGGTGGTACCATTCAAGACAGCCCACGGCGGCATGACCCATCTGCTCATTGCCGTGGACAAGTTCACCAAGTAGATTGAAGCAAAGCCAATCAAGAAGTTGAATGGTCCGACTGCCATGACCTTCATTGCAGACATCACCACCCGGTACGGAGTAGCACACAGTATCATCACCGACAATGGCACAAATTTTGCCAAAGGAGCCTTGGCCCATTAATGCGCGACGCAGGGCATCCGACTGGACTTAGCATCCGTTGCCCACCCGCAGTCAAACGACCAATTTGAGCGAGCAAACAGCCTCATCCTCTCCGGCATCAAGCCCCGACTGGTCGAGCCACCGAAGCGGTCGGCCGGCTGCTGGATCGACGAGCTGTCGGCCATCCTTTGGAGCCTCCGCACCACTCCTAACAAATCATCTGTCTTCACTCCATTCTTTCTCGTATACGGTGCCGAGGCTATCATCCCAACTGACATTGAGTTTGACTCACCTCACGTCACCATGTATACGGAGGCGGAGGCGAAAGAGGCACGAGAAGACGACATTGATCTGCTGGAAGAGGGCCGACTGTTGGCACTCAGCCGGTCCGCCATCTACCAGCAGAGTTTACGCCACTACCATGGTTGGAAGGTCAAGCCAAGATCCTTCCAAGAGGGAGACCTTGTGCTCCGGCTGATCCAGCGAATAGCCAGCCAGCACAAGCTCTCGGCCCCTTGGGAATGCCCCTTCATCATTAGCAATGCATTGGGCAACGACTCCTACTACCTCATCGACGCGTAGAAGCTCGGAGCACGCAAGAGAGACGATTCGGACAAGGAATCGAAGCGCCCATGGAATGCAAATCTTCTCCGAAGATTTTACAGTTGATTCAGTATGTACCACACTACCTTTTGTATTCAGTACAAGACATCGGGGACCTCGAGGAGCACTCGGGGGCTACCCTTTTATCTATGTGATAAATTCTATGCCTATGAATGTGTTATTGCATTATTCTACCTGGCACTGGGTTCGACCAGTCGGCCCGGGGGCTTGCCGCCTTGTACTATGTCAACGCTACCTGCAGTCGGACAAGTAGTGTGCCGACACCTAAGCCCTCTCTTGCCACAAGCCGCAGCTCACATAACGACTGTCCGGCCGGCAAGAGATAAAAGCAGGAAATGGAGCCCACACGAAAAAATGGCTAAGGACTACAACATTTGCATAGGCCAAGACGACTCTTCCCTCCGCCGACCGGCTGCTGAGCAGCCAGCCGGCCAGTTTCTAACATAATTTGCTACACTCTACCAAATGGCTAAAGTACTTGCCTTCCCAAAATGGCCAAGCACTTGACCCAGCCACAGACCGCAGAGCGGCTGTCCGGCTGGCAAGGCGGCAGCCAAGGGAAGGCGGCAAAGGAAAAAGGCAAAGGAGTAGAAAAGCAAGACAAGTCGGAAATCGGAAAAAGACAATTTTTTACAGCAAAAGGCCCTTGGCCAGCATTCAGTGGACTTTGAATACACCCCCAGTGGGTGGAACTGCGCGGACTTAACAACTTTTGTTCAAGCGGTTACAAACACGAAAAGGAAAGATAACTTGGCCGCTTAGGCCAGAGGAGGAGCAGCCGGATCGGAGGGGTCGGCGGAGGTAGAGGCTACGTGTGGTGGAGCGGCCGCTTGGTGGGTGTCGGTGTCAAAACCGGCGGATCTCGGGTAGGGGGTCCCGAACTGTGCCTCTAGGCGGATGGTAACAGGAGACAAGGTACACGATGTTTTTACCCAGGTTCGGGCCCTCTCGATGGAGGTAAAACCCTACTCCTGCTTGATTAATATTGATGATATGGGTAGTACAAGAGTAGATCTACCACGAGATCAAGGAGGCTAAACCCTAAAAGCTAGCCTATGGTATGATTGTTGTTCTGTTGTCCTGTTGTTCGTCCTACGGACTAAAACCCTCCGGTTTATATAGACACCGGAGAGGGCTAGGGTTACATAGAGTCGGTTACAATGGTAGGAGATCTACATATCCGTATCTCCAAGCTTGCCTTCCACGCCAAGGAAAGTCCCTTCCGGACACGGGACGAAGCCTTCAATCTTGTATCTTCATAGTCCAGGAGTCCGGCTATCCGAACACCCCCTAATCCAGGACTCCCTCAGTAGCCCCTGAACCAGGCTTCAATGACGACGAGTCCGGTGCGCAGATTGTCTTCGGTATAGCAAGGCGGGTTCCTCCTCCAAGTATTTCATAAAAGATTTCGAACACAAGGATAGTGTACGACTCTACAAAATAAGTTTCCACATATCGCCATAGAGAGAATAATATTTACACCAATCTAATCTACTGACGTATTCCGTAGCATGACATCACACCACGACCAAGCCTTTATTCGAATTGTTTTTACTGTCACACCTCAGCGCGTTTTGTGAGGCGGTTTCCTTGGCACGTCCTTTCAAAGCAGAGATCGTGTCCCGTTCATTTACGGGATCTTCATCAATATGGATGTGAGTAACCCAGTCGTGCCCGTTGGTATGTTTTCTCGATCAAAGGCGAGTCCCAAACATTCACGGGGAGGGCCCTTGGTATTCAACCTCTTATAAAGTGACCAAGGCCTTACTCCTTTCTTTCAATCTCAAACAAGTTCGCCCTTTGCCTCGAGTTCCAACACCCAAAGCTCCAGATTTCAGGTGCTTCAGACCTCCGACAATGTCCCGTTCCGACCTTCAAGGCCAATGGATGCCCTCCTCCGTCACGGAGGAGGATGTGCTGAAGTTGAGAGAGGCCAGGTTCTTGACTGGCGAAATTTCACATAGGCTGCCTGTGCAAGGGCAGGCCATTCCCACTCCCAATCCTGGTGAGAGCGTGTTGTTTATGTCTCACTTCTGTCTGGGGCTAGGCTTCCAGACGGATCCCTTCGTGAGGGGGCTCATGTTTTATTATGGGCTGGAATTTCACGACTTGGCTCCGGAGTCAATCCTCCATATTTCCTCATTCATCGTCGTGTGTGAAGCCTTCCTCCGCATTACTCCTCACTTCGGACTATGGCTCAAGACCTTCAAAGTAGAGCCGAAGATGATCGAGGGACGACGCGCGGAGTGCGGAGGCGCTGTTATAAGCAAGAATGCTGATGCTCCATGGCCCGAAGGCTCTTTTCAAGAGGACTCCAGCTTATGGAAACAAGAGTGGTTTTATATTACCGCTCCCAGGGGCACCAAGTGGGTGGCACCACCTGCCTTTCGCTTGGGTCCCCCACCACAGCTAGCGTCATGGGTCAACAAAGGACTGGACTGGGGGCCGTCCAAGGACGTGCCCTTGCTGCAGGGCCACATTCAAGATCTCCTAGAAAGAGATATCAGTCTGGTCGTGGTGACACAGGATATGCTGATTCGCCGAGCTCTGCCCTGCAAACGCTGCCCCCTCCGCCTGTGGGAGTTCAATCCGGAGGGACCACGAGCTGTCCAACATTTTATGGGCGCGACGCCCGTGGAGATGTACATATTATTCTTCGGATCACAAGCAACGTGTCCGGACTTGACCGAGGATGCAGGTCTGAGCTGCAATCGCCCGGATACTCAAGTAAGTAGCCTTGTGCCCGGACTCGCTATCCGTATATTTATCATAAAATTGCCTTTAAAGGAGATGTCCTTTAAACAGGAGTGGATAGCGAAAGCAAAGCTAATCAGGTGTCCGGCCCCCCTCCCCGAGACCACGCCAGATCCCGTGCTGGTCCGGATGTTGACGGTTGAGCCTTCGGAGGAAAGCGAGGGAGGGGACAAGGAAGCTGCGGCCTCCTCGAAGGAGGCTGTTAAGAAGGGAGGAATCAGAAGTTCCTTTCCTCAGGGGAAGAAGAGGACCGCCTCTGACGACCCGGAGACCATGGCCTCAAAGCGGGGGAAGAAATCTTCGTCAGGGGGTCCTACGCCGGGGAATACTTCGGCCGAATTATGCCCTCAAGGGGATCAGCCCTCCACCGAGCCGTAAGTAGAGAGGAGTTTTTATTTTTAAGAAATGAGAGGAATCCTTGATTTATATCTGAGAAAAGTAACCGAAGATTTACCTTGTAGTCCGGACCTCAACCCTTCTCATCAGAGCTCGTCTTCGGGAGATCTTCTTCCGGAGATGATGGAGAGCGGAATGCCTCCCCCTGCCGTACCGCCTTGCGAGGCGAGTGAACCTGAGGTATCATTGCGGAGGGTTTCCCCGAATCCGGCGGGGCCAGAAGGTAGTCATATGGGCCCCCAAAGCCGCCTGCGTCCGGCCTTCAAGAAGGACCATCGGACGAGTCCGGCACCGTCCGGTGCGCGGTCGGAGGGGCTGAAGGATCTGCTAGGGCGAGCATCTATCTCAGAGGAGCACCGTGCATTAATGAGCACGGTGATTGAAAGGATTTCATCCGCGGAGAGCGGATTGCACGAGGCCGTCAGGAGTTTACTGACAGGTTTTGAGGTACGCGAAATAATGTACCCTTTTTGACAATTGCGCATAAATAAAATGCGCCCTATGTAGATAGTAGCCCCTGAGACTCTGTGCGTTGTCAAAAGTGACGGCGCGAAGAGGATCATAATCCCAGGTCTAATATGCCGCCTTCATACGTAGGTGGCGAAGTGTCCGATGTCCAGCCAGACTGATGAATTTGCCGAGCTAAAGCGGCAACTTGACGTGGCAGATGCCGACATCGCGCTTGTCAACAAGCGGCCCGACGAGGCACAAGGTATGTGATTCCTCTGGCGGCACCTGGTAAGAGGATCTTTATGCCAATATCTTACAATGTGTGCGCTTGATGCAGATGGTGCCGCTGCCATGGAGAGTCTTCGGGCGGAACTTGCCCGAGCCAAGGAGCAAGCAAGGAAAAGTGATGCGACTGTCGAAAAGGCAATTGAAGAGCTGAAAGCCGAACAGGCTGCTCACTGTCTAACCAAGAAGGAAATGGCCGAGATTACCGTGAAGCTGAAGAGCGTTGCTGACCGTTGCAAGCTTCTAGAAAAAGAAGACCAAGCGGAGAGGACGGACCTGGAAAAGGCCATTACCGAGGCCAAGGATTCTCGCTCTGCGATGAGAGCTATGAAGGCGGAGCTACGTCAGGCCGGAGATATCGCGGCTGGAAAGCCCTTTGTGCCGCGGAGGAAGTTCGGGGATCCTAAATATGATTCGCTAGACCGGTTGTGCAATACGGCGGACACTTATCTGGATTTGGCAGCGAGTGCCGCGGACGCGGCCGAACACTTCCGAGATAAGGAGGATCACGAAGTGGAAAAGCTTTTTTGGTCGCAGTTCCACAATCCAGAGCGTCCACTTCCATTAACCGATCGTTTGGCCGAATGGGCTGAGCTGAGTAGGTTATCCGGACTCGCCATGAAGTATGTCGTGAGTCATCTGTGGCTGGGAAGGCCTAAGCCGAAGAGCTATTTTAGCTTGGTGCAGCAGTTCCTTGTTGCGGTGCCGCATATCAATGCAGTGAAGAGGTCGGCATGCATAGAGGGTGCGCGGATGGCTCTCGCCCGTGTCAAGACATACTAGGCGGAGATGAAGGCCACCGCTGTTGCAACCCAAGACTCGGATGAGAGCCGAGTACCTGCCGAGCACTATTTTCAGGAAGTTCTGCAGGGTGCTCGTTTAATAGAGATGCAGTGCTTGAAGGATATTATGTTCGAATAACATGTATTGTTGTAAAACAAAGTTTGGATGTAATATATAAAAGCTTTGTATACTTGTGCCTTCAAGAATTGAGATACCTCCTGTGCGGCCGTTAATGTATATGTGTATACAACTTGAAAGATGGCAGTCTTTGTGTCGGCGTTCTGGGAACGGGGGTCCCCAGACTTGCCTGCCTGCGGCCCGCGGCGTGGCTCAAGGGAGCCCAGCACGTCCCAGCTTCATCAACACAAGACCCAAGACCCTCGCGAGGGGCCAAGCCTCGCGGGGCGGATGACAAGGCGCTTCCTCAGGCGCGGCCTCGTCAGGCTGGCTCACGAGGAGGCGGAGAGATCAAGGCGGGGTACCTCGCGAGGTGCCCGTGACGCAAGCCGTGACGACCAAGGGCGCCAGGCGGGTGCCAGCCCGCGCAGTGTAATCCCTTTCCTCTTTGGTGCAAAGGGGGCAAGCGCAGGCGAGAGGATCAAGCAAAGGCATCCATTTTGGTGCAACGAGACCAAGACCAGTCCAACGGTGGGGAGGAGGTCATCGTGGAGCCCAGAACGGCATCACCACAGGGCCTTTGGCAGGCGAGGACCAACTTTAGTCAGGATAAGTGTACCAGATGTTCCCCTTCGAATTGGCCAATTGTTAGCGCCCTTCCCGCTCAATATTTGGGAAGAGGCCGAGGGCCTTTGCTTATAAATAGGACTAGCCACCCCCGGGTAGAGGCATCTAGCATCAAGCGATCAGGCCAGCAGAACCTCCAATCAGAGCAAGCAGAGAGAGAGAGAGAGAGGGAGGGAGAGAGAGAAGGGCGGCTGAACTCCTCTTAGTAGTTCGTCCCCCTGGCCAAGAACAGACCCTCGCGAGGCTGTTCTTCCCTGTATTGTTCTTCATCACCAGCCCAAGAAGCAATCCATCCACCACAAACTAGAGTAGGGTATTACACCACAACGGTGGCCCAAACTAGTATAAACTCTATCTTCCTTGTGCTGTTCTTTCTGTAGTTAGATCCTTGCGAGACGGAGAGGTAGAGGGCATAATCTCCGCGCATCTCCAGGCGGTTACCTCAGGAGCCCGGCGTCTTTGAAGAGCGGCTCTTCAAGCCCTCGGCCCAGCCGGCACTATCAAATACTGCCCAGCCTCGGGAGGAACTCCCCCAACCGCCAGCCTCAGGAGCCCCGGCCTGCGGCCCCGCTTCAGGGGCACGCCTGCTCCTGACTATGGAACCTCAAGAGGAGTGCTGGATCACGGAACTCCGGAGTTATTTAACGCAAGGGGCCCTGCCGGAGAAGGAGGAAGAGGCGGAGCGTGTGGCGCGGCAAGCTACGGCATACTGCATCAGGGATGGAGAGCTATACCGGAAGCGACCGAATGATGTATCCCTGCGTTGCATCTCCAGGGAGCAAGGAAAGGAACTGCTGGAGGACATACACGGCGGGGACTGTAGGCATCACTCGTCATCACGGACCCTCGTCGGCAAATCATTTCGCAGCGGGTTCTACTGGCCCACCGCACTCAACGACGCTGTCGAACTAGTAAAGGCTTGTGAAGCCTGCCAATTTCATGCCAAACAGATCCATCAGCCGGCGGGAGGCCTGCAGACTATACCCCTTTCATGGCCATTTGCAGTTTGGGGGCTGGACATTCTGGGCCCGTTCCCTCGGGCGCCAGGGGGCTACCGCAACCTCTACGTCGCCATTGACAAATTCACCAAGTGGGCAGAAGTGGAGGCTGTCCGCACCATCCCCGCGGGCTCCACGGTCAGGTTCATCAGGGGCATCGTGAGCCGGTTCGGGGTGCCGAACCGCATCATCACAGACAACGGTTCGCAGTTCACCAGTAACCTCTTCAAGACATACTGTGCTAACCTTGGAACGCAGATATGCTACGCTTAGGTGGCGCACCCGCGAAGTAACGGCCAGGCCGAACGAGCCAACGCGGAGGTCCTGAGGGGCCTCAAGACGAGGACATTCAAGAAGAAGCTGGAGGCCTGCGGCAAGGGTTGGTACGATGAGCTCCAGTCCGTGTTGTGGTCCATCCGCACGACCGCGACCAAACCAACCGGGGAGACCCCGTTCTTCCTGGTCTACGGAGCCGAAGCAGTCCTCCCTCACGAGGTCAGACATCGCTCCGTGCGGGTAGTAGCGTTCGATGAGGCGCAACAGGACGCCATGCGGGGGATGGACCTCGTGCTGGGGGAGGAACACCACCGAGAAGCCGCGCTGCGAGCGGCGAGGTACCAGCAGGCGCTGCGATGATATCACTGCCGCAGCATCCACCCCAGGACCCTCGAGGTAGGAGATCTCGTGCTCAGACGGGTTCTCTCCAGGGAAGGGCTACACAAGCTCTCTCCCATGTGGGACGGCCCGTTCAAGGTTGTTCATGTTTCTAGGCCGGGCTCCGTGCGATTGGAGACTCGGGAAGGGGAGCCAATCCAGAATGCATGGAACATCCAACACCTCCGGAGGTTCTACCCCTAAAAGGCCCTGAGCCTGCGAAGAAGGCGAACGCCTGTGAAGATCAACCCTTTTTGGAAAAGGCCCTGAGCCTGTGAAGATCGACTCTTTTTGGAAAAGGCCCTGAGCCTGTGAAGAAGGCGAACGCCTGTGAATACTAACTCTTTTTGGAAAAGGCCCTGAGCCTGTGAAGAAGGCGAACGCCTGTGAAGACTAACTCTTTTTGGAAAAGGCCCAGAGCCTGTGAAGAAGGCAAGTGCCTGTGAAGCTCGTTACCCCCAAAAAGAAAGGCCCGGAGCCTGTGAAGAAGGCCAACACCTATGAAGCTCGCCGCCCGTGACACTCTCACATAATAATGAGTGGGGCTGTACACGCCCCGGAGTCTCAGGAGCGCCGGCCTCAGGCCCTGGGGCTCCCTCCCACGCCCAGTGGCAGCACTTAGCTCCGCGCTAGTGAGAAGACGTCGAAGACTAGATTAGGTGCCGGACGCGGCTTTTTCATTTGCTTTCCACAGTTGGTTCATTTTGTTCGCAGTTGAAGTTTTATTGAAATTATTGTCGTCTCTGGTTTATATCTCGTTGGTTCCCCCCACCCACGTTTTGGTTCCTCTTGCAAAAAGTCTCGCGAGGGGGCAGCCGAACGCCCTCGCGAGGGTTCCTGTTCTAATCGTCCTAAGGTTTCGTGACCCGGGTCCATCACAGGAGCACCCCTCCGGTCCGTGCCCCTCGGGCACCGCGACACACGCACAGGGCCTGGGTCGGTCGCCCCCCACGGCTGGGGCCGGGAACTATTTACGTGCAGATAAACAGCTGAAAAGCGCGAAAGCTAAATCAAGGTAGTTGTTCACGGCAATAACCTCCAACACGCCCCCACGGGGCTCCACACAGCTGTTCTCTTTTACGCAGGAAACAAAAGGAAAGAAAGGACGAGCCCGATGCAGCTCGCTTCGCTCCGGCCAGCCCAGGTGACCGGGGACGCCTCTAGAGCTCAAGCGGACTCCCTCTCGCGCTTCACCGGGGCGCGGCGACGGGCGGACGAATCGCCGCCCCCCAGGCAAGCGCGACGGCGTGGGGGCTGGCAGCGACCACCGCTGGAGGAGTCGCCTGAGGAGGAGCTGGTGAAGCTTGGGGAGCGACGAGCGCCGCCGTCCGCGCGGGCGCTGCCTCCTCCATCGTCGTCGGGGCGGAACCCCTGGCCGCGGTCGTCGCCCTCGGGGCAGCATCCAGCGCGATGACCATCTTCCCCAAACACCCTCACGTAGAGGGTGACGTCGCCGTCGTACTTGAAGTGCAGGGTGCACTACTAATCCAGGCCGCGCGCGCGGGCAAACGTTTGCCAGCCACGAGTCAGGGCCCCGTTTCCAGAAGGAGAGACCTCAAGCGAGACCCAGGAGGCCCTGCTGCAACAACCATCAGCCTGGAGCCAGAAGCCGCACCGGGCACTGGCCGGCAACTCGTCGAAGAAGAAGCGGGGGAGCTGGAGCCAGGTGTTGGTCGGGTCCGCCGACCACACGACGAACTCCGGCAGCACCTCCGCCGAGCGAAAGCGCGGCCTGGGGGGTCGCGCAGTCACGGCCTGCCTCCCCTTGGCAGCCGAGCGTTCACCGCCATGCGGGGAACCACCCCTGTGGCCGCGGGGAGCCGCATTGGGGACCGCGGGATGCTTGCGGGGACGACCCTGGCCGCGCTTGGCCGGTGGAGAGTCGGGCTCCGCCCGGAAGGCCTTTCCCTTCTCCGTGGCTGAGAACCTCTTCGGAGCCATGAGAGCGGCGAGTGGCCAAAAGAAGAAGAAGAGAATCATGAAGGGGTGGATTGGCGGGGGCTCGCATGGCCCCGTACTTATAGCCGGAGAAAACCAACCGCCGAGCACCACGATCTTAGGTAATAATGACCCGTATCCATGTATGCAGGGACTAGTCAAGTCACGCAGTTGCCAAGGCATCGTGGGGAAGCGGAGACGCCCACGTCCAATCAACCACCATGCGGCGCCCAAGGCCGCAAGCTGTTAGGGCCCGCGGTGCTTCACCCTTGCCCTTTCGCCTCTCGACACGGCCAAGTCCGGGCGCACCTTGGGCCCTGGGGCTACTGTCAGCGTTCTGGGAACGGGGGTCCCCAGACTTCCCTGCCTGCAGCCCGCGGCGTGGCTCAAGGGAGACCAGCACGGCCCAGCTTCATCAACACAAGACCCAAGACCCTCGCGAGGGGCCAAGCCTCGCGGGGCGGATGACAAGGCGCTTCCTCAGGCGCGGCCTCGTCAGGCTAGCTCACGAGGAGGCGGAGAGATCAAGGCGGGGTACCTCACGAGGTGCCCGTGACGCAAGCCGTGATGACCAAGGGCGCCAGGCGGGCGCCAGCCCGCGCAGTGTACTCCCTTTCTTCTTTGGTGCAAAGGGGGCAAGCGCAGGCGAGAGGATCAAGCAAAGGCATCCATTTCGGTGCAACGAGACCAAGACCAGTCCAACGGTGGGGAGGAGGTCATTGTGGAGCCCAGAACTGCGTCACCACAGGGCCTTTGGCAGGCGAGGACCAACTTTAGTCAGGATAAGTGTACCAGATGTTCCCCTTCGAACTGGCCAATTGTTGGCGCCCTTCCTGCTCAATATTTGGGAAGAGGCCCAGGGCCTTTGCCTATAAATAGGACTAGCCACCCCCGGGGTAGAGGCATCTAGCATCGAGCGATCAGGCCAGCAGAACCTCAAATCAGAGCAAGCAGAGAGAGAGAGAGAGGGAGAGAGAGAAGGGCGGCTGAACTCCTCTTAGTAGTTCGTCCATCTGGCCAAGAACAGACCCTCGCGAGGTTGTTCTTCCCTGTATTGTTCTTCATCACCAGCGCAAGAGGCAATCCATACACCACAAACTAGAGTAGGGTATTACACCACAACAGTGGCCCGAACTAGTATAAACTCTGTGTTCCTTGTGCTGTTCTTTCTGCAGTTACATCCTTGCGAGGCGGAGAGGTAGAGGGCATAATCTCCGCGCACACCCCAGAGTTCGAACAATAAGGGTCTGCCGGAACCCAAACTCCGACACTTTGGCTTCAGCCCCCACGCATATAATGCGGGGGTGTTCACAGAAGGCGCATTTTCACACTTGATCAAACGTCTTGGTCCTATTAAGGAGGTGATAGCGCAGCGAACTAGGCAACCAGACTATAATGCTTTATCACTTTCACTTAGCCATAGGAGTTTGACAGTGGGGCTGCTATACAGCCCCTTGTGGCACCGCGCTCACCCGAATTCGGGGTGCGTGTGTGCCTGGCCGGGAAGCGGCCCTTCGTTAATATGGAGGAATCCTAAAGATTCCGGCGGGTCATCGAGTGGTTGACCCGTCTCACGCTATATCATGACAGTCAGTTTTTGGCTTTCTCTACTGAGGTGCTCTCCTGGCTGAACCGGGGCACAATCGTAGTAGTTCTCCTGGTGCCGCCTTAGCCGATAGAGCGGAATGTAAGGCAGCAAAACATAGGAGCCGGGCAAACCCAACATTTGACCAAAGACATGATTCGGAGCTGATGCATATAAGGCCAAACTCGCGACGTCGAACGCTCCCTAAGGTATTCGGTCTTTTATGAAAACGGTCGGAACAACGCCCTTGGTTATAAGCCCCTGATGTCCAGGTACGTGCAAAACTCTGACGTGGCCACATGCCAAAACGCCAGCCTCCTCCTCGGCTATGCAGAGAATCCGGGGGATGTGTATCAACAAGAGACAGTAAGAAAGGTTTACGCAGGGTCTTAATCTAAAAAGAATCCTGGGGACGGGTCCCTGCTGCACGTCTGTGCCCATGTCTCCGTTGTGCCGTGTCCTGGACGGGCGTAGCATGGTGTTCATCTGTAAAAGAGAGGAACTTAGCTAACAAGAAAAAGAATAGTAGTGCGGAATGTACGCTGTACTAGATAAACAATGTATAATTTTAAGGCGGGTAAAATGGAGCCTTATTGTCGTGTATTTTACATACGCGAAGCCCCTTGTATAGGGGTGTATGGCTACTAAACCTTTAACCGCTATATTTTTGCTCCGGACTTGGCTAGCCGAGCCCGTGGTCTTGATGACCTGGTAGATTCTTTCGCTGGTGAAGCTGTTTTAATGCATGGCTGTCAAGGCAGCCACATATTCTTTCGCGCTCGAGGGACACTTAATATTTCCCTTTAGTGAGATGACGCCTCGTGGACCGAGCATTTTAAGCGTAAGAGATGCATAATGCGGTATTGCGTTAAAGCGGGCGAAAGCCTCTTGTCCCAGTAGTGATTGATAGCTACTTGGAAATGGAGCGATATGGAAGGTTAGCTTTTCGCGGCGGAAGTTATCGGGGGAGCCGACAATAACTTCTAGCTGAAGAGAACCCATGCAATGGGCCTCCGGGCCTGGCGTTACTCCTTGAAAGGAAGTATTCCTATGGTGAATTATTGTTGGGTCCATTCCCATTTTGCGGATTGTGTCCTGATATAGTAGGTTTAAACCACTGCCGCCATCCATCAGGACATTTGTAAAGTGGAGTCCATCGATTATTGGATCTAATAACAGGGCAGTCCAGCCTGCGTTCCGTATACCTCTAGAGTAATCCTGGTTGTCGAAGGTGATCGGTTTTAACAACCATGGGCGAGGCTCCTTCGGGATAGGCCGTATGGCGCATATCTCTGTTGGCGCCACTCTGTTCATCATGTGAAGTAAATTTACTGTTTTGACTTCTTATGGGAAATCCTTTTGTTTCCTGGTGCTCTGCTTGTGGGGTTCATCATTGTCCTCACTTGGTGTGTCGAGCCCCTTGTGTTCGGCGTTGAGTTTGCCGGATTGCTTGAAAACCCAACAATCTCTGTGGGTATGGTTCGCAGGCTTCCCGGGAGTACTGTGAATTTGACATATCTTGTCCAAGATTTTGTTCAGGTTAGATAACTCGTCCCTGTTATCCTTAAGGGGCAGCTTTCTTTGATTCCGCCGAGAGCTTTTGAATCCGGTATTGACTGCCGTGTTCTTCGGACTGCTTCCCTTAGTCCGGCGCTGGTCCTTGTTGCATCGCGGTTTCCCATTTCCATCCCTGACTTCGGATGTACTTGGGTCGCTGGTGGTGCATCTTGCCAACCAGATGTCCTCTCTCGCACAACAGCGGGTCATGAGGCTTGTTAATGCGGCCATTGTTCTTGGCTTTTCTTGGTCGAGGTGTCTGGCGAGCCATTCGTCTCGAACGCTGTGTTTGAAAGCTGCTAAGGCTTCAGCGTCCGGACAGTCGACTATCTGATTCTTTTTTGTAAGAAATCTGTTCAAGAGTTTCCGGGCTGACTCTCCGGGCTGTTGAGTTATATGGCTTAAATCGTCCGCATCCGGAGGTCGGACATAGGTCCCTTGAAAATTTGCCCGAAAAGCATCCTCAAGCTCCTCCCAACTTCCAATGGTGTTTTCGAGAAGGCTTTTAAGCCAATGCCGTGCTGGCCCTTTGAGCTTGAGGGGTAAGTATTTTATGGCGTCGAGGTCATCTCCTCTGGCCATGTATATATGGAGGATATAATCCTCAATCCATACTCCAGGGTCTGTTGTTCCGTCGTACGCCTCTATGTTTACGGGCTTGAATCCTGCTGGGAATTCATGGTCCAGCACCTCATCGGTGAAACATAGGGGGTGTGCGGCACCCCTGTATTTGGGTGTGTCGTGATGTTCGGATATTTGTTGTGTTCCATTGCTTACTAGAGCTTGCTTTCTTGGCCCATAGATAGATTTGGCTGGGCCGTCCTTTTGATGCGAATCCTTGAGTGGATCGCGTGCCGGCTTGTGTGCGCTGCCGCTTGCCGCTCCATGCTGGCCATGGGGTCGTCTATCCGACCGGGTGGCTTTCTTATTTCTTGACTGCGGGGGCTCCAAGGCCTCCTCGTCAAATTCAGGCAGTAGCTTTCGCTTCGGATAAGTTTTTGTGCGGCGACTACCGCCATGTTTGTCTGCGGTGTTGAGTACTTTGCTCCATATGATTCCAAGTGTATCTTCCGCAGTTTTGAGCTTTCGCTTCTGCTTTTTCAGGCTGCGTGCAGTGGCGACGAGCCTTTTGTGTAGGTTCTTCTGCTCCATGAGCGTATCTGGCGTAAGGTCGTCTGGACTGTTGTTTTCGTCGGGGACGGGGCTTGGAGCGGCGATTACGTCGCCGCTTTGATTGCTTTTCGAGTGAATGATCCCTCGTTGCATCCTTGTGTTCCTCGTCGTCGCTTCCTTTGGGTGTGTCCACCATGTATACATCATGTGATGAGGTGGCAGTCCAGTGCCTTATAGGCGTTAGTTCATGTTCGTCTCCTACATCGTCGTCCATACCGTCAATGTCGTCGGAGTCGAATTCGAGCACGTCGTTTAAATTATCGACAGTGGCTACGAAGTGGGTGGTGGGTGGATTTTGAATTTCTTCATCGTCCGCATCCCAACCTTGCTGACCGTAGTTCGGCCAGTGTTCTCATGATAAAGAGAGTGACTTTAGTGAATTCAGAATATCGCTGAAGGGCGAGTGCTGAAAGATGTCCGCGGCGGTGAACTCCATAATCGGCGCCCAATCGGATTCGATCGGCAGGGGCGTGGGAGGCTCGGAGTCCTGAGGGGAGTCCGACACCTTGGAGTCATAGGCTTCGCAAAGGACAAAGCTGGTGTTCGGCTCGATCGCCGCAGAGATTTCGGCCTCCGAGGCGGCGTCCAACCACCCATCCTCGATCGGCGCGATCGGCTCCTAACTAAGGGTCGTGGCCGATGCGGGCGCGGCCTTCAAAGCACTGTTCGGCGGCAGAGCTAAATCATGCCCTTCGTGATAGTGCGACACGCTCGGCTGTGGTTCGAATCCGTCGAAGATAAATTCTCCGCGGATATCAGCCGTGTAGTTATGACTTCCAAATCTAACCTGATGGCCAGGGGCGTAGCTTTCGATCTGCTCCAGATGGCCAAGCGAATTGGCCCGCAGTGCAAAGCCGCCAAATACGAAGATCTGTCTGGGGAGAAAAGTATCACCCTGGACCTCATCGCTGCTAATGATCGGAGAAGCCATCGGGCCTAAAAGTGACGACACAGAGGAACTCTCAATGAAAGCACCAATGTCGGTGTCAAAATCGGCGGATCTCGGGTAGGGGGTCCCGAACTGTGCGTCTAGGCGGATGGTAACAGGAGACAATTGACACGATGTTTTTACCCAAGTTCGGGCCCTCTCGATGGAGGTAAAACCCTACTCCTGCTTGATTAATATTGATGATATGGGTAGTACAAGAGTAGATCTACCACGAGATCAAGGAGGCTAAACCCTAAAAGCTAGCCTATGGTATGATTGTTGTTCTGTTGTCCTGTTTTTCGTCCTACGGACTAAAACCCCTCGGTTTATATAGACACCGGAGAGGACTAGGGTTACACAGAGTTGGTTACAATGGTAGGAGATCTACATATCCGTATCGCCAAACTTGCCTTCCACGCCAAGGAAAGTCCCTTCCGGACACGGGACGAAGTCTTCAATCTTGTATCTTCATAGTCCAGGAGTCCGGCTTAAGGTATAGTCCGGCTATCTGAACACCCCCTAATCCAGGACTCCCTCAGTGGGTCTCGGCCTGGTCAGCATCGGCAGAAGTCGGCTCGCCGGCACTTCGTCCGTTGGTCGAGACTTGGTCAGGCTGAGGCCGGTCGTCGTCTCCACCATCCGACGCGTCGTCTTCACCGTCCTTGTCCTCATCCTCCTCCTCCTCGCCCTCATCGCTGGGGGCGATCTCCTCCACCGAGTCCTCGCCGCCTTCTGGGTTCAGCCTGAACCAGTTAGGCGGCCCCTCGGCGCCCGCTTCGTCCAGCTCGGGGAGGAAGACGCTAATGTCCATGTACTCGGCGGTCGCCGCGGTGCGGTGATAGAGCTAGGGCGCCACCGCCTCCAACTCCTCGTCGGCTTCAGCACGGAGAGTGGCCAGTTGGTCCAAGTTCAGCCCAGGGTACCACCCCTTGACAAACTCCAGGGCTCGCCGTGCACCTACCCAGGCGGAGGAGCCCTTCCACGCCTCGAAGCGGCCAATGGCCACCTCCAGCTAGTCGGAGGTCCGGCTGGCGGTGCGCAGAAGGGGAGTACCCGGCCAGAGGGCGGAGACCACCTGGGCCCCAGCGCGCTGAAGACGGCGGAGAGCCCGATGCGCCGGCTGGAGATGATCCTAGATGGCGAGCATCTGGTCGGCAAGGGTCCGAGAGGCGTTGGGCGCGATCGTCGCGCCAGCCAGCCTCCGCTCGTCGCGATGAGCCTCGACTGCTTGGCTAGCGGCAACGGAGTAACCACAGAAGTACTCTGCTCAAGGGAAGAAGAGAAAAGTGAGAAGTCGGAGGCCGGCTTGCACGACAAACCGACAAGAAGAAGAAGGAAAAGTGCAACTTACCATCGAGCATGTCCTCGATCTCGTCGTAGCCAGCCGACAGGGCCTTCTCCTTGTCAACCCAGTTCGAGCGATGAGTCTCGAACTCGGCTTGGAGAGCCTCCTCTACGTCTTTGAGCTCCTGCAGCTCCGCCTAGTCAGCCTGCTCTTTGGCCAGGCAGTAGCGCTCTTGCTCCACCTTAAGGCGCTCCTCCTCCTTGGCATGCAGTGCGGTTTGAGCTTGGCCCATTTGCTACCTCAAGGTGGCATTGGCTCCTGCAGAAGACAAGAGAAAGAAGAAGCAGGAAGTCAGCAAATCAACAAGGAAAGAAGTAGTTGCCGAAAGAACCAACCCGACTGCTCAGCAGTCGGCCCGAATCTCGGGGGCTACACCCCGTGGGTGCGCTGACGCGCCCCCGCGAAGGATTGAACAATTCAACAATGAAATAAGAAGTGGTTTCCGAAGATCCGACCCAACTGCTCAGCAGTCGGCCCGAATCTCGGGGGCTACACCCGGCGGGTGCACTGGCGCGCCTCGGCGAGAATGAAGAATGGAGTGCTTACTCCGACTGTCTGTCAGATCGGCGGTCCGCTTGGCGAGATCCTTGACATGGGAATTATAGGTGGCCGCATGAATGTTGTGGTAGTCCTGCCACAAAATCAATGGTTAGCACTTGGAACTTGCCTTTAAGTTCCAAGCCGCCTGCTCAGCAGCCGGCCGGGAACTCGGGGGCTACACCCAGTGGGTGCGCTGGCGCCCCCCACATGAGATTGCGAAGATTGAAAGCAAAAGCATAAGGAGCATACCAGGACGGCGGCTCGTGACGCCAAGAACTTCTTCGAATAATCCTGGAGGGCGTCGCCTTGGGCCTGAAGAAGGGAGTGGACTTCCTGTGCAGCCTTGTTCAGGACACCCATCCCGCCCCTAGACGTCCACTCCCACGGGACGGTGCTAGTCGCGTCCGCTTCCGGGACCGGCGAGCTGGAGGCTCCGACATCCTGAGGCCACGGCGCTGAAGTCGCCTTCGTCACACGCCGGCGCGTCAGAGTGCGGATGACGGAAGTCGCCCCCACCACCAGCTCGCCGCCGACTCGACGCGCTGACGGCGTGTCAGGCCGACTGCCCTGAGCCTTGGCAGCCGGTGTTTGCTAGGACTCCTCCGTCCTCGGGATGACGGCGTCACCTCCCTCCCTCTCCATGACCGGCTGGTCGTTGCCGGCCTCTCCAGCCGGTGTCGGGATCTCTGTCGCCGGTGGCATGGAGCGCAGCAGAATGACCAGCTATGGAGCCTGGCCACCCGCGACTACTCCCACTTGTGCTTTGGCAGCCGTGGATGTCTGGGCCTTGGTCACCTCCTCCTCCTGGGCCTTGGCCGCCGCGTCGGCTTGGGCCTTGGCCACCGCGTCCGCCTTCTCCTGCGCCGTCTTGGCCGCGTCTGCCTTTGCCTTCTCCACCCGTTCCTTCTCCTCGCGCATCTCCCGCGCGTTCTTCTTCGTCGCCTCCCGGGGGTCGGCGAGCGGGTCTATGCACCGGGCTTTGGCGGAATCCTCCATCCCTCCGATGATATAGGCGGAGGTCGACCGCTCAAGAGAGAGCGGTGCTCTGTTCACACAAGACAAAATGAATTCAGAGAAGGTTTACAAAGGAAAACACAAGGAAGAACAAGCACTTACGCGGACACCGTCGGCGGTTGCGTCGGGGCCTTCTGGAACTGGGCTGCCTTCGGAAGGCCTCCTCCTGCCTGGTTGCCGCGGCCGAGCCCTTGGGCTTCTTTGGCCGGCCGCCTTGCAGCTGCATGCCGGCTCGATGCTTCGGTGCGCCGCCTGGTGCGGGTGGCGCTGCTAAGGAGCTCTCCCCCGCCCCGTTAGCAGTCGGTGGGCAGCACGACTTGGCTTCCTCCTCGTCCTCATCGGCCATGTCTCCACGCTGCCTCCTCCATCGGAGCCGCCTGCCCCATCGCCACCACCTGTGGCGTCGTCTTCCAAGGCGGCCGCCCCCAAGTTTTGGTCGTCCGCGTCGCTCACCGCTCGGTCCGGCACGAACTCCTGGCCTTGCGCCGGGGCGTCGGCTGCCTGCTGGGTCGTGAGTAGCTGTGACACGTCCGACTAATCATTCCACAAAGCAGAACTCAGCGGAAGAAGAAAAGAGCAAGAAAGAAAGAAAGGAGAGTCGGGAGCTTACGGCAGGAGGCGGATGCGTGCGGGAGTACGGCCGCTTGCCGAACTGCCAGTCCGACTCCGAGAGCTTGAGGTTCGTGATCTCGTTCACCATGCTGGCCACCTCTGTGGCTGGCATCTCCCGGGCGGACAGCCGGCACGGGTCTTGGTGCCCACTCATCTGGCTGATCATGAGAGGCCGGCCTTGGAGGGGGAGAACCCAGTGCACCACGAAGGCGGTCAACAAGTCGGACGCCTGGAGGACCTCCAAGTCCGTCATCTCTTTAAGCCCGGCGACGGCGGCGGTGGAGGCGGGCGACAGGTGCTTCGGCTTGAAGGTCCAGTTGGTTGCGGCTCGGCCGGTGGGCCGGCTTTGTAGGCCGGCAGGTTGACGAAGTCTAGCGCCGAGTTGACGTTCTTCACATAGAAGTACGACTTCTGCCACAACTTGGCAGACTGGGTCAGGGTGATGGCCGAGAAGCGGTTGCCGGCTCCTTGGCGCCGCACCGTGTTGAAGGCGCCGCACTGAGCCGCATCGTCCTTGGCGGAGACGCCGAGCTTGGTGTAGAAGAACTCTTCCCACAACTCGAGAGTGGGGAGAACACCGAGGTAGCCCTCGCACAGCGTAACGAAGGCCGATAGCAGCACCACCGTGTTCGATGTGAGGTGGTGCGGCTGGAGGTGATAGAATTGGAGGAAGGAGTGGAGAAATCCGCTAGCTGGCAGGCCGAAGGCACGGACAAAGTAAGACCGAAAGACGACACGTTCACCGTCTTGCGGCGCCGGCAAGATTTCTTTCGCCGGCGGGACGCGTACCTCTACATAGCCCGCGCCGGGTAGCCGTCGTGTGTCGCGGAGGAAGTCGAGGTGGTCCTGATGGACGTTGGAGCCGTCCCAGGCACCGGAATTCGCCTTGTCGCGCGCCATGAGAGGTTGGAGCTTGATGAAGGCGTGGCGCGACAAGAGATGGGGGAACCCACGGGAGAACGGCAACGCCGCAGAGGAGAAAGGCTCTGCGGTGATGAGCGGCAGCGGCGCTTCAGCGAATGGTAGAGGCATCACGGTGGTGAAGAAAGGAAAGAGGAAAGAGATGGCAAAGGGCGAGGAGGGTGCGCGTGCTAATGTCGTCCCCCTCCCCCTATTTATAGCCCCATAGGCTGCGAAGCCGAGGGGACAGGGCATGGGGATCGTGGGATTAACTATGCCGACGGCCCCACGACCCCGCATTAACCATGTCGTAACGGCGTGGAGTAATCGCACCACGGAATCCCAACCATTTGCCTCAGCAGAAGCGGATCCACGCGCGGCCCGAGGCCCGGTAGTTGTGGGCCCCGGCCTACGGCGATGTACCATCCCGCGCGTGGGCTGGCAGATGGCCTGGCCAGCTGGTGACACATGGCATATAGTTAACGGGCAGCAAGACTAGCGCCGGGATGGCGCACCACCAAGCTCCCACCAAGATGTTTCAAAAACCACCAGACGACCTGCCTGGACATATCCAACTCCTAGCAGTCAGTACGACGGAAGATGGATGGAGCAAGATCAAATGAAGCACTCAGAGTAGGAAGCTTCCGAGGCTCCTTCTTTTCGCCAGCCACGGATCCTCATCAGCTTCGGGGACTACTGTCGGAGTAATTGGCCACGGGTAGCCTCATCGGCCCCCAATGGCGCTTCAAGCCATCAGGGCCGGCTGCTCCCTCAAGATTCAAAGAGCCAAGTGCCGCCTCCTCGCGACCGGCTGGTCCAAGCGGCCCGCTGCTAGGAGACGGCAAACCCCAGTAGGCGGACATGAGGTAGGCCGGCTCCTAGCAGGCCGCCCCAGGCATCCTTGAAGTTTGCACCCACATAAATGCGATGAGACAGGGTGTGGCTACAACATGCCTTGCCACCCCCGAATCTGGGGCCAAGCGTGGCCACAGTGCATCGTACCAGGAGGAGATCTCCCGTCAGGCGCGGCACTGTTGCCGCGCAGCCCGTGAAATCACCCCTGTTAGAGGGAGCCGTGCTCCCGCGATGGGCTGTCGGTACGGCCCACAAGTGGCGGGCCCTACCTGTCCACAAGGAGCCAGAAGGTGGCGAGCCCAGACCAGTCGGCTTGTAGGGAGGCCGGTCTCCGACCAGGCGGCCTTCCTCTCCTTGGAATTTGTGCGCCATTGACCAGAAGAGACGAGGAATGGCTACAATGAATGCCCACTAGGCGGCGGTACTGTAGCCACGCCTCCCCGACACAGCATGCATCAATACCAGCATCACTACAGTGCTGAGCAGCCGGCAAGAGCCGCGAGCGGCGGGCGTGGCCTGTCGGCAAAGCACGAGACAGCCAGCAGGGCCCACCAGGCGGCGGTCCCCAGCGGCCGGTGGAGAAGCCGGCGACCGTAGACACTAACAGCCGGGGCCACCACCCGACCAGATTACCTTTGTACCCCTGGGGAGTAGGCCTATGTAAACCCCTAGGGCACCCATGCAAAGGGTTCAGACTCTAGTTCACCCACACACCCATATAGATAGAGGAAGTTAGGGCTAGACTTGTTCTTCTTCTCCCTCTAGAGAAACAAATCAAGGAGCAAGCTTGTAGCCACTATTGTTGCTTGAGTGATCATGCGGACACCCCGCAGAGCAGGAGTAGGGGTGTTGTCTCCTAGGAGAGCCTCGAACCTGGGTAAGATCTGCCAGCAGGCATATCTACGCCTCATCCCGTTTCCTAGCACCGGCGACGTATTATTAGCCCCCTCCATGATAAGCCATCCTTTGGCATATGTCGCACGACACCCCCGACAGAAAGATAGGGGCTTAATGTTTCGCCTCCCAACTTACTTATCATATAGATAATTGTCAACAATAATAATTCATGATCAAATATATTTGAATGGCCATATATGCTTAGATCTTTCCCCATCACATAATGCTTGCCAACTAAAAAGTAGGTTGGAATGAGAAGGAATACTACTGACTCTTGCATAAAAGTAAAAGATAGGCCCTTCGCAGAGGGAAGCAGGGATTTGCAGAGGTGCCAGAGCTCGAAGCTTTAAAACAGAGATGAAAATAATTTTGAGAGGTATGCTTTCATTGTCAACATAACGACCAAGAGTTCCCAATATCTTCCATACTAGATACATTATAGGCGGTTCCCAAACAGAAAGGTAAAGATTTTACTCCCCCTCCACCAACAATCACACTCCACGGCTTGTCCGAAACAACAGGTGTCGTCCAACTATCAACAATCCTAGGGGAGTTTTGTTTAAATTATTTGCGATTTTATTTTTGATCTTTTGATCATAGGGACTGGGCATCCCAGTTACCAGCCATTTTCTCATGAATGATGAGCGGAGTCCACTCATTGTGAGAATAACCCACCTAGCATGGAAGATACTGACAGCCCCTAGTAGCTACATGAGCTATTCGGGCATACAAAACATATTATTATTTGAAGGTTTAGAGTTTGGCATGTGCAAATTGACTTGGAACGGCAGGTAAATAGCGCATATAGGTAAATATGGTGGAAACTCATGGAAGAAACTTGGTTCAAGGATTTTGGATGCACAAGCAGTATTCCCGCTTAGTCCAGAGATTTTGGCTAGCAAAGGATTCTAAAAAGCAAGTACCACATGTTGGAGGATCTACAGCAATATAACTTTTATACAAATATACCAAAACATAACTCATTAAGTTGTCTTCCTTGTCCAACTTCAACTAATTTGATCAAGTTTGAAAATAATTAATGGGGCTCACAATCATAGAAGATGTCCAAGATAGTATATTTATATGTGAAACCTCTCTTCCTTCAATATTCTTTCATGAATTGTGCAAGTGGCCATTACTATGTTTGCTAGCTTTCAATAAATTTACCACCTCTACTTCCTACATGTGAAATCATTACTCCCCATGGTATAAGCATATGAAACATATATAATTTCAGATTTATGATATTAAATTCATTCAACCATTTACTCATGGGATATATAAGTGAAGCACGTGAGTAAATGACAAACTACTCCAAAAGATATAAGTGAAGATCAATGAGTAGTCAAATAATAATTTAGCTATGTGAGGACTCTCTCTTATTTAAATATTTTAAATCTTAATATTTTATTTAAAAATGAAGTAAAACAAAATAAAATAAAATGACGCTCCAAGCAAAACACATATCATGTGGTGAACAAAAATATAGCTCCAAGTAAAGTTACCGATGAACGAAGATGAAAGAGGGGATGCCATCCGGGGCATCCCCAAAATTAGGCTCTTGGTTGTCCTTGAATATTGCCTTGGGGTGCCTTGGGAATCCCCAATCTTAGGCTCTTGCCACTCCTTATTCCATAGTCCATCGAATCTTTACCCAAAACTTGAAAACTTCACAACACAAAGCTCAACAGAAAACTCGTAAGCTCCGTTAGTATAAGAAAATAAATCACCACTTTTGGTACTGTTGTGAACTCATTCTAAATTCATGTTGGTGTAATATCTACTGTATTCCAACTTCTCTATGGTTCATACCCTCCGATACTACTCATAGATTCATCAAAATAAGCAAACAACACATAGAAAACAGAATCTGTCAAAAACAGAACAGTCTGTAGTAATCTGTTTTGTTCGAATACTTCTGGAACACCAAAATATCATAAATAAATTGGTGGACGTGAGGAATTTGTCTATTAATCATCTGCAAAAATAATCAACCTAAAAGCACTCTCCAGTAAAAAATGGCAGCTAATCTCGTGAGCGCAAAAGTTTCTATTTTTTTACAGCAAGATCGCATAGACTTCACTCAAGTCTCCCCAAAGGTTCTACTTGGCACAAACACTAACTAAAACATAAAACCACATCTAAACATAGTCTACATGAATTATTTATTACTAAACAGGAGCAAAAGGCAATGAACAAAAATAAAATTGTGTTGCCTCCCAACAAGCGCTAATGTTTAACGCCCCTAGCTAGGCATGATGATTTCAACGATGCTCACATAAAAGATAAGAATTGAAACATAAAGAGAGCATCATGAAGAATATGACTAGCACATTTAAGTCCAATCTACTTCCTATGCATAGGGATTTTGTGAGCAAACAACTTATGGGAACATGGAACAACTAGCATAGGAAGGTAAAGCAAGCAAATCTTCAAGATTTTCAACACATAGGGAGGAAACTTGATATTATTGCAATATGTAGAAGCATATGATCCTCTCTCATAATAATTTTCAGTAGAATCATGAATGAATTCAACTATATAACCAGCACATAAAGCATTCTTTTTGTGATCTACTTGCATAGAAATTTTACTACTCTCCACATAAGCAAATTTATTCTCATCAATAGTAGTGGGAGCAAACCAACAAAATAACTATCATGTGAAGCATAATCCAATTGAAAATTAAAATCATGATGACAAGTTTCATGGTTATCTTTATTCTTTAAGGCATACGTGTCATCACAATAATCATCATAAATAGGAGGCATTCTTTCATCATAATAAATTTGCTCATCAAAACTTGGGGGACTAAACATATCATCTTCATCAAATATAGCATCCCCAAGCTTGTGGGTTTGCATATCATTAGCATCATGGGCATTCAAAGAATTCGTACTAACAACATTCTAATCATGCTCATCATTCACATATTTTATGCCAAGCATTCTATGTAATTCTTCTTCTAGTACTTGAGCACAATTTTCCTTCCCATCATTTTTACGAAAGATATTAAAAAGATGAAGCATATAAGGCACCCTTAATTCCATTTTTTTGTAGTTTTCTTTTATAAACTAAACTAGTGATAAAACAAGAAACTAAAAGATTTGACTGCAAGATCTAAAGATATACCTTCAAGCACTCACCTTCCAGGCAACGACGCTAGAAATTGCTTGATGTCTACTACACAGCCTTCTTCTTGTAGACGTTGTTGGGCCTCCAAGTGCAGAGGTTTGTAGGAGAGTAGCAAATTTCCCTCAAGTGGATGACCTAAGGTTTATCAATCTATGGGAGGCGTAGGATGAAGATGGTCTCTCTCAAGCAACCCTGCAACCAAATAACAAAGAGTCTCTTGTGTCCCCAACACACCCAATATAATGGTAAATTGTATAGGTGCACTAGGTCGGCGAAGCACTACAAAAAAATAAACTTCCGTGATGATACGTGTTTGTCACAGTAGGTCTGGTTTTTTGTCATGCATGTACATCCATGACAAATTTATGACAGAATCAAGATAGTCATACCTGTGCTGTCGTAGAAGTGTTCCATGACATTACCAAAATTATCATCACGGAAGTGTTCACTTCCATGATGATAAATCACGCGTCACAGAAGTGCTTTCGTCAAGGGTGACCGACACGTGGCATCCACCATAACGGAACGCTGTTAAGCTATCGGGTTGGGTTTTGGATCCGATAACCCGTTAACAGCCCCGACCAATGGGGATTTTCCACGTGTAAAATCATCATTGGCTGGAGGAAACACTTGTCGGCTCATCGTCGGGACAGATGTCATCCACTCATCGGACAGAAGGCGCCTATGATACGTTGACACGTGGCACGGCCCAACAGAGGCCCATTCCTGTGAGAAGGCTGACCCGTTTGACTTGGTCAAAAGGTGGCGGGTCGACCCATGGAAAGCATGTTAACGGCCTGTTCGCATATAGCCCATTTACAGCCCGCTAACCCAAGGCCCGTTACACCCTATCCGAATTAGGCCTAGTAGCGTCATCTGGGCCATCCAATATGATTCCAGCCTATTTTCACTTCTGGCCCATGTATGGCCCATGACGTCTTTCGGCCCATATGAGGCCCTATGTAACTCTTGGCCTATTAACGGCCCGTGGTGAAACTGGCCCGTAATGAACAATGTATCACTTTATACCCATTAACGGCCCGTTATTCCGTTGGGCCGTCTCCAGCCCATGTTATCTTTCGGCCTTCTCAGAGCCCATTTATTCTTGGACTCATTTCCACCATTCGTTTACTTACGGCCCGTTACTGTCATTTTCTGCTTGTGGGCCAAATTCAGCCCGTGGTTACAGTCGGCCCGTTTGTGGTCCGTTAATACGTTGGGCCGTTTTCATAGCATCATCAAATACGGCCTATTAACGATGGCCCGTTATGGTCAGCCCATGAACGGACGATTCCAACTCTAGCCCGTTTACGGCCAGAATGCGGTCTGTTTGGCCAATCGATCATACGGCCCATATAAGGCCCATTGATGATACGGCCCGTAGAAGGCCCATTGATGATACGGCCCGTAGAAGGCCCGTTGTTTCTACGGTCTTTAGAAGGCCCACTGTTTCTATGGCCCGTAGAAGGCCCACTGTTTCTACGGACCGTAGGAGGCCCAGTGTCACTATAGTAAATATTAGCCCATGGTTATTGTGGCCTAGTTTTAAAAAATAGGTTATTGCAGCCACTAGCAAACCGCAGAAAAAGAACTGCGCTGACTACAAGCAAACAAATAAACAAGACAACAAGGAAATAAATAAGCAAGCAACTTACACTAGGCTATCACGGCTATTACACATATTACATCCACTGGGCATCAAAGTTTGCCACCAGTGCAAATATAGGGAACACAACAGCATATGAGCACCGCAGCAAAACAAGTCCAGAACTGAAACCACTTCAGAAGAGATCAAGAAACAATATCCTGGGTACCCATAATGCTGGCAAGATGCTTAGCAAGCTTATTAACTTTCTCTTGTTTGGCGCTTAAGTCCTCCAGCGCTTGCTGTTGCACCAGAAAGTATGCATCTGAATTATGCAGGGACTTCCTCAGTCCTTTGACTTCCTGTCGCATAACATCTGATCGATGTCTTTCAACTTGAAGTTGAGACTCAAGAAGCCGAACTGATTCAGGCAATGAGTTCGAAGAGCTGGTGCCAGCAGTGGTAGCCAGTAACTCGAACACTACATCAAGACAGGACTTTGGGGTTGTCTCAGTGTCTTCAATATAGTTTTTATCAGCTTTCTTGGAGACCAACAGGGATGTCTCACTATCTTGAACCTTATCTGCATTACTTCCTTTACCATTGCATAACAGGATACTCTTCTCCAATATTTTATCCGCGTTCTAAAAGAGAAACAAACAAACACATCTCAGGTTTACAATGTAGTATATGAAACTCATTTTGGTAAACCAGTTCAGTAGTAAGGTGGACAGGATAACAACATGAAACAAACATATATCTATGTAGTATGGTCACTGTATGGTCTATATCATTCTAGTCTATGTTGCCAAATCAAGATAGATACAATTTGAATCATATCTATTTAAGACAAAGCAGCATAGACAGAATATAAGTGTGGGAAACTACACAGCAATAACAACACTTGTAATGTGCATGGCATGAGAACATAACTGTTTATTCAATTGAAACTGAAATCAACATAGAGCAAGTTACAACAGCAAACAGCCAAACACGTTGAAGAAACAGGTTTAAAACATACCTGTTGCGCCATTGGAGTTTCAATTGCATCCTTCCAATTTGAAATTAGTCTGTATCAGTAAATATTGTGATGCAAGAGCAAAGTAGTATGAACACCATAGCTACGGAACCTGACCTGAGAACAATTCTTCTTCTGCTTTAAGCGTTGACTTCGGGTCCGGAGTGGTGGTCCTCGTGATTTGGGCACTGCAGTTGCCTTACTAACTGCTCGTGTTTGGGTGCTCTGTGGTGGAGACGGTGATGTGTCAACGGGAACTGGGTGTCTATCTGCTGGGGTTGGGGTTAGAAGGGGTGTAGCTGGTCCTCTGTCTAACTGGGTAGGGGTACAATCTGCATGAGTGTGGGTTATGTGTGGTGGGGCTGGTTCTTGGGCAAGTACAACTGTGGTTCTATCTGCATCGACAGGTAGCATGATCTTTTCTG
This sequence comes from Aegilops umbellulata, assembly GCA_032464435.1. Taxonomy (NCBI): domain Eukaryota; kingdom Viridiplantae; phylum Streptophyta; class Magnoliopsida; order Poales; family Poaceae; genus Aegilops; species Aegilops umbellulata. Next base: position 134,244,108 of record CP136057.1, on the reverse strand, counting down.
AAGACTGTGGTTTTACTCCCACAGATACTGCCATCACTCCCTCCAATTGAAATGGCTGATAAACAAGAAAAGTAATTGAATGTACAGACATTGTAAGATAGACAGGTGCAATGGATAGTAGGGAAGAAAACAGGGCATGAATTAATTCACGTTTATGTTGTCTAAGCAAACAGAATAGCAGGACATAATTTCACATATATGATGGCTAATTAAACAGGATAACATGACACAATTTCACATGTATGATGGCTAAATAAACATGATAGAATGACATACTTCAAAATATGATGACTATGTAAACAGGATGACATGATATAACTATACGATGTGTCCATTAAAGTGGTTGGCATGCCATAAATCACAAACATGCCGTCGATGGAAACATGATGGCATGATATAATTCACGGATAGAATGACATAATTTAAATATGATGACTATGTAAACATGATGAGATGATATAACTATATTATGTCTTTAGAAATGGGTTGGCATGCCATAATTCAAATACATGCCGTCTATGTAAACATCATGACATGACATAATTCAAATATATGATTTATATACTAAGGAAGTGAGCAGAGGGCAATCGCATATATGATGTGTCAACTAAGGAGATGGCATTCAATATTGTGTATATGATGTAAAAACTAAGCATTGCAATACAACATATGCATTATATGAGTAATATAACCCTGCCAAGTTTGAGCATACACCTCAGGGGGATAATAGGACTGGTCATCTGCCTCTGAATCCTCCTCTGAAGAGCTATCTGTAACCAGCAAGATATCTGCTTCAGCAGGTAGCATTGTCTGCTCTGAAGACCTTGTTTTCACTCCTGATTTCTCCATCACCAATTCAAATGGCCGATGCACAGGAAGAGCAGTTGAATATACAAACATTGTCGACAAAAGCAATGAGAAATACAAAAGAGGACGGCATGATATAATTCACATATATGACGCTTGCCTAAACAGCATGGCATTGCATAATTCACGTACATAATGCCTTGCAACAAGATAACATTGCATAATTCACATATATAATGTCTTGAAACAAGATGGCATTGCATAATTCATATATATGGTAATTAGACACTAAACATGTGGCATTCACACAAAGCATGTCTAAACTAAGCAAATGACACAGCAATGCAAGATACCATACGCACGATATGAGCAACATAACCCTGCCAAGTTAGGGCATGCACCTCGGGGGGGAAATATGACTGGTCATCCGTCTCTCAATCCTCCTCTGAGGAGCTATTGGTAACCAGCAAGACATGCGCTTCGTCAGATAGCATTGTCTGCTCTGAAGAACTTGTTTCCACTCCAGATTTTTCCATGACCGTGCCAAATGGCTGATGCATAGGAAGAGTAATTGAATGCACTGAAATTGTTGACAAATTTAACACGTAATAAAAAATGATGGCATGATATAATTCACATATAAGATGACTAGATAACCAGGGTGGCATTACAAAATTCACATATATGATGCCTGGCTAGAAAAGATGGCATTGCATGATTCACATATACGATAAAGCAACTAAACAGATGGCATTGACACAAAGCATGTCTAAACTAAGAAGATGACATCTTTAATGTATACAGTAAGCAATGCAAGGCACCATATGCATGATATTACCAACATTAGCATGTCAAGTTAGAGCTAAGACCTAATGGGGTAAATAGGAGAGGTCTTCTCCTTCTGAATCCCCCTCATAACAGTTATCTTCCTCTTGATTAAGATCCGAAATGGGTGGGGGGGCTGCCTTTGCGCCCACCATGGAACGACTTCTGCATGAAATTTTATTGCCACGCAAGGCTCGTCTCTTTTTCTCTACATGATCAGTTCCATTATGTACAATAACTGGAATGCATAGGAATAAAACATAGTGAGATTATGTAAGGAGTGCATGCACAAATCCAGAGTGATGGTAGCAATCTGTGGATAGACCCAAAACCAATGATAGCAGGCAGATAATAGCTTTAGTTAAAAAATATAGATAATGGCTCCTTTAATGTTTGTTTGCACCCAACATGACACTCATAGTAGACACCGGAGATTAACCGGATAGTAGACAGATAGTACTGACTGTTGCCCCAATATGTACCCCACAACCATTTATGAACTCAAGTTTCAAGCATTAGTTTGGACCTGACTCGGAGTCTAATAGGTGAACACGACGATAATGTAGCATGTCATCATATTAAGCGACGCATAACGTAAGCAGACACAGAAGAGTGCGACCTCTCTTGCGGACCCGTGTAGTCCTCAAGGTCATCTGCTCAGTTGATGATGGTAATGCAGTTGCTGTGGCTGCCGGCGGCGGGGAAGAAGATCTGAGGCGGCGAAAGACAGTCTAGAGAGCGGATCCCTGCTGTGGTGAACCCTTCCGTCGTTGGAGCAGCTGAGCTGGGGTGGAACACAGCGCCTCAGGAGGAGGACAAACCACACAAGGTTTTCTTTGACACATATCTGTAATAGAACTAATTGAGTAAGGGCTTGTTTGGATTTGAGGATTCTAACAATGCAGGGATAGGAAATAGACAGGAATAGGATAGGAATGCACGTGCAAAACAGAGAATTTAAAAACACAGGATTTCTGCCAATCTGGGTGTTTGATTCACAACAATTGGAAGATCACAGGATGCAAAAAAGCATGGTGAGATTAAGTCAAACCACAAGAAAATGTACGGTTATAATGCTATTATGCTACTATCTCTTAGTCTTGTGCTTGATGAATTGGAATATGAAAAGGAGGAGAAGTGGAAATTAGAATTCCTACGGTTTTTCTTTCAAGGAGACACTAATGGAACAAATCCTACAGTTTTCCTTTGCTCCATTCCTTTGCACCAAATTCATGAAAAGTAGTACCATAGGAAACTTTCCAATTCCGATGTTTTTCATTCACTTTTCCTTTCAAGCACTGGTGATTCTAGTAGGCAGGCTTGAGCAAGGAAAATCCTACACAAAAAAAAGGTTTTTGTGCTACTTCTATTACTTTGGACCCAGGCCACTGCCATACTAGCTCAACTCCCAGGCCCATCGACAAATGCACAGCTCAAACGCGCAGAGGTAAATAATGATGGAATTCAAGAGAGTCCATCATGGATAGCTAAGTTGCCTGGTACCTCACTGCTTGTCATATAGTAGGATAAAATAATCGTATTTCCCGTTACTACGAGTGCTCAGTGGACAATATATATAACATGTAGAGTAAAAAAGAGATGCAACAAGTGTACAACCTCTTTGGCGAAGTCATGTCGATCTTAGCGTGATTGGGTTGGCCGGTGAGGATGCTCCGGCTGACTTGGCTGTCGGAGGAGGGGAAGAAGATCTTAGGCGTCTGGAGATGGAGCTCGGGGTACTGCTCCGCTGTGATGGAGGGTTTCGTTGTTGGAGCAGCTCCGGTGAGTTGTACGACGCCGAGGCTGAAGCAGGACAAGAGAGACAACGAACAACGTTAACCTGAGTGGAATTCTAATAGCATCTCCAATACATGACATAAAATACATAGCCACAAAGTGCTAGATGTAAAATACATCAGCCGCTCTTCTCTGAACTTAACTGTCGAAACTGAATTTAACTATTGAAACTGAACTTAACTGTCAAAACTGAATTTTGCTGTCAAAACTGAACGCACTAGCAAGGTGAAGCTACACGTCGGTTGACTGACTTCTTCATCTCCGGTCAGTCGATTTTGGAGCCGTTGGGTACGAAATCAAGGGCCTGCGGTTCATCTTCAACCTCCACCCCCCTGAGCCGGCCAAACAGCAGCCCCCCGCCGATCGCGGCCGGCGGTGCGCCACCCCACCCGCCCCGAAAAGACTCCCCACCGCCGGTCCGCTGCCGCCCCGGCCATCCCTCTAGCCCCCCCCCCACCCCCACCCGCACCCCCACCCCCCCGTGCCGAGCTTTTTCTCCGGCGATCCCCACGCCACCGCCCCGCCAACGCCCCGCCAACGCTGGCGACCACCGCCCCCATCCTGAACCCTAAGATAGATAGTGGGATACCTCTCCGGCGAGCCCCCCTCCCCGCTGCGGCTGGTTCTTCCTTCACCCCGGCGGCATCGGAGTGAAGTGTAGCTAAATCGGAGCAACATCGCAAGCAAGAGCAAGAGCGAGAGCAGACCAGGCAGGGGACCATGAGCAAGAGCAGAGCAGCAGCGCGAGCGAGAGCTAAAGCTACAGCAGGTCCTACTAATGTGGACGTCGCCGCCGAGGGAGCGACGCCATGGAGGAAGTGGCCGGCGACGCCGCCGTGGATGGAGCCGCGTCGTGTCGGCTCGGGACCGAGCGCCGGCAGCAGTGTGAGATCGAATCAAGAAGAAAATTCGGCAATTAGTGTACAACCTCTTTGGTGGCGCCAATTAGGCTGCAGCTTCATCCGAGGAAACGGTGATGATGATGCTCTTCCGGTGGTGCAGGTGAAGACGGCGGTGTGGGAATGGAGGTGGCGTGAAAGACGAGGGGAACATCGGGGCAACTCCTTGGAGGTGGAGGACGGGGTGGCTGAACCGACGGGACGATGAGATCGACGATGGATCCTCATCCGGTACGGTGGATGAGGGACGTCGAGGTGTTGCTGTGGACGACATCGTCGGGGAACAGGCTCCGGCTGGGTGGCGGACGGAGCAGGGTGTGGGGTTTCGTCGCGGGTTTTCGCGGCCTCGGTGTACGAATGGGTGGGCGGATGGGATGGGAGTGGGGAACCATGGCTTAGAGACGCGCTTGTCCGAAATGTGGGGTAAGTTATGAAAGTACCCGCACCAATTTGAGGTGGTTCTTTCGGTTCAGGGGTACCATGGGCATTTCGTGTGTCAGGATTTCACAGGAGGTGGGAGTCTTCGCGCGCGTTGTAATTTCAGAATAGCAAGGTGCGGGTTGAGATGGAGGGAATTGTCGGAGCACAACGAGACAAAGATATATCTGAAATATTTCGGGCTAACAAGGCGCGGGTTGAAGAGGCGGGAGTTTCGCAGCACGATAGACAGAGACGCTAGCTTGAATTTTCGGCATAACAAGGCGCGGCTTGAAATTTCGGAAGAACAAGCTTAATGTGTACCCAAAAAAAGGCAATTTGCACCTCAACATGCATAACACACACACACAAACACCATTTAGACTAGAGTAAGGTACACGTGCATTGCACGCATGAGATTTGGCAACCAAATTATGAATAAATACCACATTATAGCATGCAAGCTTTGAGTCATATATGCATGATGTAGATGTTCGTTTAATTCTTATAGTTCATTTCATTCAAAATCATCTAGTTTTTATAAGAAAGCTAATCTATTTTAAGATTCATGGAATTGTGTGTCGTAAGACATAAAGTAAAAACAAATAATGGCAAATCATGTAGAAAAACATTTGGGCAATTCTGATACGGAAGATTCTAGAACAAATAAGAAGTGCTTGTGTTTTGATATTTGTGCATTATGCTTAAATTCAACCATGGAGTCTTCTAGATTATACATGTGGCGAAATCTGGTGGAATCTAGATGATATCCAACGGCCAGTAGTGCTCAAATTTACCATCTTTGGACCATCAGATTCGTCTCATCCAACGACCATCTTTCAAAGTTAAAGTTACCCCACACAATATAAAAAATATAATATAATATATATAGGGGTATAGATATAGATATGTGATGCAAAAGCCGCCCATCATCTCCAATTAGAATAGTGTGTCCATGCACGGATGCGACATGGCCAAATGATGTCTGCCATCGGTACCTCAAATTCAAATCAGTCTGGCCTTGTTCAATGTGTATACATTACAACATGCTCATTTCCAAACCACACCGCGCAGATCTCCGTTATATTCATGCATGCATGGGTTTCAAACATTAGGATCTCTTATTCAAATATTTGAATTCAACTTTACATTGATTGTGACCTCACATATCCAGCTATTCTTTTACACCCACACAGTAGTCTTCTCTTTATAATTGTACCACTAACTTTCTCTCGTGCATGCATGAACACACACTACCAGTCGGCATTATCCATCGCACGCATGCAATCTTTTCTTCTGGTCGGTCTCCCATGAAGGCACACACCAACACACATCCCCCTCTCCATCATATCGAGCATTCTTTATCTCTCACGCGTGCATGCGCAATGATCGATGTTCCTCTATGTATGTGTGTATATAGCTAGGTCTTTCATAATTTTCCACACAAACCGATCAATCGATATATCCAATGAGGTCTCACCCTCTTTTCCGCGTCCACATTGATCAATCTATACCTCTCTATATAGGATTAACATATATAGCTAATACACCCACATTAATTATGTATCCAACGTCCCCCTCTCATCATCCATGCCTTCCGCTTCATCTCTCAGACGCTTGCACACTCGCGAAGACAAGGGGCAGTAAGGGCCCTGCCCCCTCCCCCCTAACATCACTATATATCAAGGCTAATATGAATGTGATCATTAGACAATTGCTGCTAAAAATGGTTTAAGTTCATGAATTGACCCTCCTCATAAAGGATTAGCAATGCTTGCCCCCCCAGCTCATTTATTTTTCATGACTCCGCCACTGCGCGCATCAGCGCACGTGTTCGCCCCCTCTCTCTAAATATCGATCTCGCACTTGTGCATTCCTTCATAGTCTCCCTCCACTCGGCCCCTCGCACCATCTTCTAGCCCCCCACCGGATTTTGCCACATGTACAATCTAGCAAACTCCATGGTTGAACTTAAGCATAATGCACAAACCTCAAAACAACAGTGGTTCTCTTTTGTTCTAGAATCTTCCGTATCATAACTGCCCAAACTTTTTTTCTAGTTGAATTGCCATTATTTGTTTTTACTTTATGCTTTGCAACACACAATTCCATGAATCAGAAAATAGATTAAGGGCTTCTTTGATTCAAAGGATTCTCAAAGGAATTTTGGAGGATTCTAATCATTAGGAATTTTTCCTATCTTGGTTGTTTGATTCGTAGGATTGTAAACCATAGGAATTTTTCCATATGATTCATTTGCACTAGATTTCATAGGAAACATCCCATCCACTCAAACCTATTTGAAAGAATTCTGCGTTTTTTTTCTATGCCCAATCAAACACTTGTACAATCCTGTAGGATTCAAGACGACATTCCACTATAATCCCATGTTTTTCCTATTGCCGCGTTCTTAGCTTTTTTATAAAAACTAATTGATTTTGAATGAGATGAACTATAAGAATTAAACGAAGGGCTACATCAGGCATATACGACTCAGAGCTTACATGCTATAGTGTGGTATTTATTCATAATTTGATTGCAAAATTTGATGTGTGCAATGCACGTGTACCTTACTAGTACTTCGAATATGTGCAAAACACGTAAATTAGAATATCAATGGCACGCTACACAGTGTCTCTCTTACAGTTGATGAAGCCATGTGGCACATGTGTAGGCGTTGTCGCGACCTCCTTGCGTGGATTGATCACAGTGATGTGCTGCTGGTTCCAGAAGAATGTACTCGTCCTCCCTGAACCATACTGGCGGTACATGCACGAAGCGAAGATGTGCACGCACGCCATGCACGCACTCATTCCTTGCACGCAAACGCGGGTACACGGGCGGACGCAATTTTTTACCAAGATCCACCCCATGTGATAATTTGACGCGTGTAAATTCATTCAATTCATTGATGGTCAATTAATACAGCGCATGCAAATTGAGTGGACGTGAGGGCGGAAGAAAGACATTATTACTCCACTGCGCGCATGAGAGTAGTTAAATCGTGGGTTGCAAGTAGTACTTCCATTGGTCTCCTTTGTATTTTGTGCCAATTTTTGACAGTAACATAATATTTACACATTTGAGTAGTGTAGTACTTGAATTTTATGTTCCGCTAAACTCATCGGGAGCCGTTTCGGGCCTCGAAACCAAAACCATCAATTAATCTTTACCTTGTTCCCATCACATTCGAAAGCCTGCTCACACCTACTAGTAGTACGTACCAAACCTGAATGTGTTTCCACTATGCAGGTATTAATACTAGTGCTAGTACTTAGGTTATAAAAAGGGGAACTACCTAACCGAAAATCACTCTACCTTTCCTCCTCATAAGTGCTTCTTCTTCGTCCGTCGTTGCCATGGCCGGTGAGTAGAGCTCTAGGTCGAGAACTACTCATAACAAGGGAGCGGCAACCAAGGCTGCGGAAAAAAAGAGGGCTCGCCGCCACGCAAAGACCTCAAAAGATCTCTCACGGGCAGGCGATGGCTCCCAGGAGCTCCCTAGCCGCGGAGGGGAACATGCCGAGCCGGCGGAGCTGGAGTCGTTATCCCTCAACGGCATGCCCGATCAGCTCAATAAGCAGAAGGAGTTCATCCAAGGCTTGATGGAGTTGCTGAAGGAGAGCCTCGAAGACATGCCCGCTGAGCTCAATCAGCAGGGGGAGTTGGTCGCCGGCTTGGTGATGCTCCTGAAGATGAGCATTGCCTCGGAGAAGAAGGTGACCGGCGAAATCCTGCCACTTCGGGAGGACAATGCGAAGCTCTGCCATGAGATCGACCTGTTGAAGGAGAAGAACGCCGGCTGGAAGAAGTTGCATGAGAATAGTAGTTCCTCGATGAAGATACTGCAGGCCCTCGCCATGGAATAGAAGGAGGAGTTGGCGAAGCTCCGCATCAAGCACCCGGCTACTGTCAAGGTATGTAATATGGCCGTGGAACAGATGATGAAGGCTCGCGTCAAGAAATGCCGCGTCATGGACACAATGATGAAGATGGCGGAGGAGACGCGCAAGGAGATGGAGGTCGTGGAGGCGATGAAGAAGCAGTTAGGACTCCGCGGCGAATTAGATCATTTGGGGTGATAATCTTCCTTCTTCTTTTGCTCCTGTGTTTCATCTTTTGCTTCGGGTGTTTCACCGCACGTGTCACGTTCTCTGCGAGGCATGAATAGAACAATGTTTTTTTGAGGGAATGAATAGAACAATGCTAACAATGAGATGACTAGCAAATTAGATCATTTTTTATCGCCATATGGCACTGGGCTGCCGTGTTTCATGCTCCTCCATCGCAGTACTACTCCAGTGGAAAACTTGAGTATACCGCACGGTTCTTTGCTCCTCCTCAATCAGGTCGTCGGCGCATTTATACGAGCAGTCAAATCACAAGGCCCCGCCTTCTAGCAGTAATGAGCCGTCAAATCACAAAGGCCCTCGCCTCTCGTGAAACCGACCAAGCTAGACTGCCCCGCCCTCTAGCCTTTTAAAAAATGTATACTTTTGTACATCAGTAGTATCGATAGATTGCGCCATGGAGAAAAACTTGAAATTAAAAAAAGGTGGTACATATAGAGAGCGCTCGTCGCCAAATTATGCATATAGTACTATTAAAAAGGCTAGTCACAATAATGGTGTCCAGCACAACCCACCCCTCAAATAAAACTAAGAGGGTGCTTGGATACGTTTTAGTCCCATGACTAAAAGTAGTGGGACTAAAACATGCTAGCCTCACCCATGCTTGGATCCAAATACTAAAAAGGCTAAAATCAAGTTAATGAGCATTTATAATCCTCCAAACCCTCCAATCCAGAACTCGTCTGTGTTAAAGGAGAGGAGTTAAATGAGTAGAGAGAGAACTAGTCCACATTTTAGTAGGGGTACCCCTGACTAAAAAAATTTAGTCTCAAGACTAGTTTTAGCCCCTCTTTAGTCAGGGGTGCTTGGAACTTTAGCCTCTTAAAGAGACTATTTTTAGTCAGACTAAAATAAGTCCCTTGGATCCAAGCACCCTCTAAGCATCCTGGAATTCTTTGACAAAACTAAGCACCCTGAAATTCTTTGACAACTAAACTGCTGGCTATATGATGTTGGCCATATATATTGTACATATATAATGTGAAGAAACGAGTGGTAGTACTATACCAACTAAAATATGAAATGTAAGAACTACTAGTATGTACGTATTGAAGAGTTAAAGTAACGAGAAGAAACATAACATAGTTCTGCTGGGGGCTCAACACAACACACCCCTCAAACTAAATTAAGCACACCTGAAATTAAACTTTGCAACTATTCCGGTAGATACTACATTAGAACCACCATGAGCAATGACACTGCCACCTTACTCGGAGTCCTCGTCCACGTCCTCGACTTCGTCCTTGTCCCTCTTCCTCTTGGCCGATACTTCTTTGCTTGAACCGCACACTTGGTTGTTGCTCTTCATCCAAACCTTGTAGATACTGAAGCAAAGGTAGCCATCCATTGAAGCATAGTGGGTGTGGTCTATATCTAGTACATTCTGCTGCCATGCATGACAATGAAACGTGTATGGAGATTTCTCCAGTTTACCGTACAAAGGATGAACCATGGCTCCTGCCAGGGTAAGCATTGAAGGCTGAAGAGAGGACACCAGCCAATTCTTCTGGAGGTCGAAGGTGTTGCCTACAACGAGGCCTATCCGACGCAGGACTTCTTTGTCGTTACCAAAGTCTACAGTAACGAATTTGACTAGGTTGCTCCCGATGAATTCCTTAAAATCCTGGCACTCAACGTCGGAATGGCATATGTGGTAGACCAAGCATAAGTCATGCACGCAAACCTGGATCACGGCGGGATTCTTCCTCTCTTCGTCCTTTAGATCCTTCTCTCGTCCCAGGACTGTGGTGTACTCAACATTTAGCCCAGCGACCCACTCATCATCTGAGTTTTCGAACATGCGTGTGAAGCGAGAAAGGCATCCTTTCACCGTCGCGGAAGAACGGGTGCAGATGACATCGAACTCATCGCCGGTGATGTTTCTAACCTTGTACTCACCGCTGATCGTGGAGATTTGGGACACCATGGATTTGGGAGGAGGGTTAGGATTAGTGGAACTGCTGTAATGTGAATGGACGGGACGACTAGGAGCGAACCGCCATAGTATTGAAGGACGTGCGGGGACGAGTAGGAGCGAACTGCCAGCGTGCGAACGGCAGGGTAGTGGCTTTCCATTCTCCCATGATACGGGCTTCCGAGAGCCCTTGGATCTGAGATCGAACGGTTGCATGGCGTGATTCTAGACCTATGGGTGAATATCCTATACTGGAGGGTTATTCTGCAAATTTTCAGCAACTTAGCATGCGATCGTTTGATCTCAGGTCCAAGGGCTGCCAGCAGCTCGTATCATGGTCACGCCTACCACGACCGTCGCGTCGCTCGCGCGGTCGCGCCCTTGGAGATTGCGTTAGGCTATCTGATGTTGGCATGTCATACATAGTCATCACTTAGTCACTCATACTACAACAAGGTTGCCTATAAGTGTATTTTTTTACTCCTCTCTGTCTCTTTCTTCATACTCAAGGAAGAAATGGTGCTAAGCGCGTGTATTTATTGCATTTGCCAAGGAGTGACCTCTTCCAATGAAATGGTGTTGCTAAGTTTGCTTCATTTAATTAGCTATAGACTCACAATTGTCTTTTCACCTAGGTACACGCGCTTAGCACCGTTTCTTCCTTGGGTCACCAAACTAGTCTCTCTCTTCTTGATTAACTTGCCACATCAGACTTTATGCCTATGTGGCAAGCTCAAGCACTTGTAGGAGCAAGTAAAAGTAAGTACAATAGTGTGCTTTACATGGCATTTTTGCATATGTGGAGGAAAGAGAGGCAAGGAAAAAGTGGAGAAGTGGGCTCTCATGCAAGAGCCAGCCTCTACTACATGGTGGAGCATTGGGAGAGGCACCTGTATGGAGGTAGTCAGGAATCTGGGAGACTCACGCCGGTCGTAGCGCCGCAGTTAAAATGATAATGGCAAGTCAAATCACGGGGCCCCACCTGTCCAGCAGTAACTCGCTGTCAAATCACACAACCCTATGTTTGCAGCAGGCTCGTCTTCTCGCGTTTTTGTCAAACCGACTAGGCGGAACTGCCCCGCCGCCTACCGCGCAGGGAAAGCCCCGCCCTCAACTTTTAAATAGTATACGGTATACTAATTTTGTATCCATGGATTGCGCCCGCGCCATGGAGCAAAGCGTCTAGAAAACGGAGGAGATACGGTGGTCTTGCAATAGAGAAGAGGGAGAGGCGAGATGGTGGTTTTGGAATGGAGATGATGGAGAGGAGAGGAGGTGGTTTTGCAATGGAGAAGAGGGAGAGGAGCTTGCGGCAGCGATTTAGGATTGGACAAGAGGGCCGGCTCGCTCTCACTGGATCAAAATCAAAATCAATTTACCCTTCAATTAAGAAAGCGACCCCACATTAACTAGTCTCCCGTTTATTCTGGGTCATAAATGACCATGATTTTCGCACATAAAATATATGTTATACGTTGTATACAAGGCCACTATCAAAATTACAATTTGCAACTATACAAGGCCACTAACATTAATCGAGGCAAAATTGATGGCGTTTGCCTCGTACTAGCACCCGAGGACATTAATATCCCTTGTGTGCATGCGGGAGTGAGAAGGTTAGCTTGCATTCCCAACATTAATCAACCAATCAGGAGTAAGAGGGTTGGCTTGTTGTGCTTGGGAGAGAAAAACCACATTAATTAACACGACAATCAAGGTGACAAGCTAGCTTGCAACATTGACTTAAACATAGCATTGATTTTTACCTTGGTACCTGTAATATGAGTTTGTGGCCTTGTATAAAAAAATGGAGGGAGTATAATTTGAAAGTACATTCAGATACGAACCAAACGATACAATTTTTGGTGACATGCATTCACATTTTGCTTGTCAAATAAAGTACGTGGTCAAACTTTGACCCAAAATACGCAAAACAACAAAAAATACTTCCAAGACCAGCGCCGCTCTTCTCCTCTTAAACCACCGCCGCTCCACTCGTGTTCCAATCTATATGCAGCGCCGCTCCTCTCCTCTTCCATTTCAAAACCACCGCCCCTCCTCTCCTGTTCTAGCCCAAAACCAGTGTCGCTCCTCTCCCCTTCTAATCAAAAACCAGCGCTGCTCCTCTCCTCTTCCATTCAAAAACCACCGCCGATGAGTGAAGGTGCTGTGGAGAAGTAGATCGATGGAGGAGTACAACCGATACGTGAGGATCGCAGACGACGACCCTGTGAAGCTAGCTAGGATGTTGGAGATACAGTCTTGGTTTGACAACAAGGACCAACTAGCGGCGACGGCAACATCCATGGCCAAATATCTGCAACAGAGCGAAAAGGCGGCGATACTCCCGGAGGGAGTCGCGCCGGAGTACATAGAGCTTCTCCTCTGGGCCATGGAGCAAATAGATTCACCGAATCCGATCGTGAGGGAGCGGTGGTGGGAGTATCGATCACAGATGGAGCATCCACCAGAGATTGAAGGATCGAGCATCTACAGGGTGCCGTTTGTGAGGGTGTCCTGCCAGAGCGAGCCGGTGGAGTCTTCGTCGACCGAACCCAACTGCAAGAGGAGAAAAGCAGTTGGCCCGACGATGCTTCCCCGCCATCGTCTCCCTTGCCGTTCACATCGTCTCACGGGGCGGTTGTCTGCCGCCGAGGAATAGGAGGGGGCTGCCCCCCCAGCCCAATAGTCGGGCAGGTTGTGAATTGTTAGGAGGAGCTTAGGGTTGTCAGTATTTGCAGGTTGTGAATTGTGTTGTGTATTTAGAGAGTACTTTCAGATATGAATGTCTTTTGAATTTCAGATTTGCAGTATTGAGTATATAAAGTATTTTATGAATTCTAGAGATCTATTTTTAGCACTTAAAAAAATGTAGTTTCATAGGAGTATAAAACTGCAGACAATGTGATTCTCACAGAAGAAACTGCAACTTTCAGAGGCAGAGCATTTATATTAACACGACCTTTTCAAACAGGGTTAACATCATGTTGGAAGTTTTATTCATGGTCGAAAATGGAACTACCAGCCAGTTAACATCATGCTGATCAACATTCATGCATAGCACATCTTCATATGATGCACAGTCAAAATGCCCACACAATGTCGAGTGTGCGAAACACAGAGAAAACGAGGGACGAAGTTTTGGCAAGTGTTGGACGTGGTTTTGGTCTGCCCCGTCTAGGCTTTCATTTTTAACATGCGCAACCCACGACCTGGGATGGGAGGTCCATAGGCCTGTTTGGATTTTCTTAGGGCCGTCATGTATCGACCGGCCTATGGACCTCCCATCCGAGGTTTTATTTTTGGCAGCCCAATTTATGTATTTTTTTGAAGAAAATACAGAGGTCTGTTATATTTTTCTATATAAGAATAGGAACGCTAGGTCCAACTTATGTTTCCCTTCTAACTATATTATATATATTTAAATTATTTTATATGTTGATTGTTTAGTTCACATACTCCCTCCTTTTTGGTTTATAGGGCTTATCTCAAAATTTTAGTTTTTCCATTTTATAAGGCTCAATTTGGTTGTTTTCCATCACATGTTCAGATTCCAAGGTGCATTAAATCATTGCATGCAAGTATTAAGAGAAAATTGACCAATGCATGTACTTTATGCATGCATTCATTGCAATTTCTGCATTGATAAACATAATTTTTTGAGGAAAACAAGTGCATTAATTAGGTGCTTTTGCAAACTACAAAAAGTATTCCACCATTCATCATCTACCTTGGTTGGTGAGATTTTTGAATTGAGCCCTATAAACCGAAAAGTATGGAGTAATTGACAAATAGATGACCACTCTCGCGATCCCCTTCGCCCCCGCCACCACCTCCACCCTCGCCCCCGCCCCCGCCACTACCTCCACCCTCACTGTCGCCATAGATCTCGCCGCCACCCCCCGCCTCCTGACTCCGGGCGTGCCTGCCCCCCTTAGCAAGTCCACTCGCGCGCCCCATGGAGTCGACGGCCATATCCACGGGGGAATGGCTGGAAGACAGGAAGATGTACAAGATGCATCTCCCACATGTCTACAAAGCCTTCCCGCAGATGCTCCAGCCGCTCGACTCCGTCGCGCCGGCGGTGCTGCGGGAGACTCGAGGGAGGAGATGGAGAGATGCGGATCCGCGACGACACTCTCTCCTGGACCTAGTGCACGCGTGAATGGAGGGAAGTAGGAGGAAGCTGCGAGGGAGGAAGCCGAGGAGGGACCGAATCCGTTCTCTCACTCGCGCAGGTATGCTCGGATGTGCAAGGATCATGTGGATTGGGAGCTGCTGAATCTAGCCATGCGGATCTACTTCGAAGGAGATTTCTCGGAGAAGCACAGGATTCCCCACTCCAGTGAGCCGCCTATTGCGTTCATTCGATGGGCGAAAGGAGAAGTGAATTCAGGAGATCCACGCCGTGCTGCGAGATGGGAATGCTTGACTGGACTCCTGCCCACTAGCACGCCACCGGAGCCGAAGCAGGTGGATCCCCTACCTTCCCTCTCCCCCAAACCTGCAGAAGATTGAAATTAGGCTTGCAATCTACTTCAATTGAGCTGTCTGGTGGTTATTTCTGCTTCCTGAGAGACAACATCTGGCTGGAGGATGAGAAGGAACCAGGAACTCCGATGAATTTCCCCTATCACAATGGGGGGGGGAGCGCCGGTTGGGCAGTGGTATGGCCCACCTCTGCCCCAAATGGGGGCACAATCTGGGCAGGCTCCTGTAATTACCCAAGATCAATCTGCTAGTGGTTCTGACTCTCAGATCAGTGGGAAATCTCAAGGCAAGAATCAGCAAAAGAAGAGATAGGACATCTAGAAAACTGCTCATGCCCCTGCTTCGGGCCTTATGGCATACTCTGAGGTGATCTGCTACAACTATGGGGAACCAGGGCATCATTTGGATAAATGTGTCAAGCCCAAGAGTTGTTTTATCTGCAAAATGGTTACCCATAAAGTTGAGAAATGCCCTGTCAGAAGGAAAACCCACAGTTCTGCTAGATATGTTGGAAGTGCTGCTCCAGGATTATGTCCACCATTGACAGAATTTTCTGTGACACAGAATTAGATAGTTTATTTCCCCTTTCTAGTTGTAGAGCTCTGCCCAGATGTGGTAGTGACCACACTCCTTTGCTCTGGGACTCTGGTCTTAACCAAACTCCAAAGAGCAATAGTTTTAAATTTGAAAAGTGGTGGTTGCTTAGAGAAGATTTTACTGAGCTAGTCAGGAAAATCTGGAATGAGCCTACTGGGAGCAGCTGCCCCCTAGAAAATTGGCAGATCAAAATCAGGAGATTTAGAAGAACTACCAAAGGGTGGAACTCTAATGAGGAAGCTAATCTTAGAAGATACAAAAGGCTTCTCCTCCTTGAGTTTGATTCTCTAGATATTAAGGTAGAAACCACTGACCTCTCTGAGGCTGAGACTAATAGATTAAACTTTGTCCATGGAGAGCTCAAGAAAATTTGGCTTCAAGAAGAAATCAAAGCCAAACAAAGGTCTAGAGATAGGAACATTAAGGAGGGTGATAGGAATACTGCTTACTTCCATGAAGTAGCTAACCAGAGGAGGAGGAAAACCCTCATTCACTCCCTTGATGGCCCTAATGGCCCTGTTACTGAGGTAGATGAGATGCTGAAAGTGGCTAGTGACTTCTACAAAGACCTGTTTAAGAAACAAAACCCTTTTGGGTTCTCTCTACAAAACAATTTTTTCTCTGCTTCTGAAAAAGTCTCTCCTGCTAAAAATGAGCTGCTAGAAGCCCCTTTTTCAGAGACAGAGGTGAAGGAAGCCATTTTTAGCTCTTATCCTGATGGGGCTCCTGGTCCTGATGGGATTCCCTTCTTGTTTTACCAGCATTTTTGGGACTTGGTGAAAAATGATCTCTTAGATCTTTTCCAAGCCTTTCATAGAGGAGAGTTGGATCCAGCAACTTACTCATGGGGGGTCTGTTGGGGTCAAGTTAAATAACTGTGAAAGTGATTTTTTCCTTGCTGGTAAAGGCCTTAGGCAAGGTGACCCCATCTCCCCGCTTTTGTTTAATTTAGTAGTGGACGTTCTTACTAAAATGCTGAGCAAAGCTGCTGATCATATCTGATTGCAGAGCTCTGTCCTGAGGTCTGCCCTAGTGGCATCATCTGCCTTCAATATGCAGATGATACCATCCTTTTCTTAGACAATGACTCCACACATGCTAGCAATCTGAAAACTGTTCTAACCTGGTTTGAACAAGTCTCAGGCATGAGAATCAACTACTCTAAAAGTGAACTAATCCCTATCAACATGGATGATCAGGAGTTAGCTGACTTCCTCTCTATTCTAGTGTGTAATAAAGGTAACTTCCGCATTAAGTACCTAGGTATCCCTCTCCACTATGATAAACTGAGGAGAGAGGATATCCATCCCCTTCTGGATAAAATCATTAAAAGTATTGCTGGGTGGAGGGGCAAACTTCTCTCTTACATAGGTAGATTGATCCTCATACAAGCTTGTTTGGCTAGCATTCCAGTGTATCTCCTCTCCTTCTTCAAGTTCCCTAAATGGGCAATGAACCTCATCAATTCTCAGATGTCTCATTGCTTGTGGAATGATTTTGTGGGAAATAGGAAGCTACACCTTGCTAATTGGGCCCTAGTCTCTATGAAAAAAGATTTTGGAGGCCTAGGCATACCTAACCTCCAAGAAATTAACATATGTCTTCTAGGGTCTTGGATTAAAAGATTCTATGAGGAAGACCTGAAACCCTGGAAGCTTCTTATTGCCCATAAATACCTAGGAAATAAACCTAATATTTTTGTCCCTTCCTCCAACCCTAAGACCTCTAGATTCTGGAAAGGATTAAAATCTATTATGCATGTTGTGAAATTTGGCTACAGAAGGAACATAGGGGATGGGAGCAGAACCAGGTTCTGGGAAGATACTTGGTTTGGCACATCCCTCCTAGCAGCCCAATTTTAGCCTATTTACTCTGTCCGCAATGAGCTTAACAAAAGTCACTACAAAAAAATACACTTCCGTGATGATACGTGTTTGTCACAGTAGGTCGCGTTTTTTGTCATGCATGTACACCCATGACAAATTTATGACAGAATCAAGATAGTCATACCTGTGCTGTCGTAGAAGTGTTCCATGACATTACCAAAATTATCATCACGGAAGTGTCCACTTCCATGACGATAAATCGCGCGTCCCAGAAGTGCTTTCGTCAAGGGTGACCGACACGTGGCATCCACCATAACGGAACACCGTTAAGCTATCGGGTCGGGTTTTGGATCCGATAACCCGTTAACAGCCCCGACCAATGGGGATTTTCCACGTGTAAAATCATCATTGGCTAGAGGAAACACGTGTCGGCTCATCGTTGGGACAGATGTCATCCACTCATTGGACAGGAGGCGCCTATGATAGGTCGACACGTGGCACGGCCCAACAGTGGCCCATTCCGGTGAAAAAGGCCGGCCCAGTAAAAATTAGCAGGCCGGCCCATATAAGGCCTACTTGTGTCAGGTCCATTTAAGCCCACGTCCCATACGAGATGTGCCAATTCGGCCCGTTAAAGATTTGACACCATTGCAGCCCATCGTCAGTTCGAGCCCGTTAACAGCCCGCTATATATTTGGGCTCAATATCGGCCCGATGAGATTTCGGCCTTTTAACGGCCCATTTAATGGATGGGCAAATTTTCAGGATGTACATCTTTCGGCCTTTTAGCGACCCATTTAAATGTTGGGCTAATTTCCGGCCCGGTGTGTCTTTCAGCCTGTTAACAGCCCATAAATCTGATGGGCCATTTGTAGTCGGACCTGAGTTTCGGCCTTTTAGCGGCCCATTTAAGTGTTGGGCCAATTTCTGGCCCGGTGTCACTTTCAGCCTGTTGACGGCCCATAAATTAGTTGGGCCAATTGTAGTCGTACCTGAGTTTTGGCCTTTTAGCGACCCATTTAAGTGTTGGGCCAATTCTCGGCCATGTGTGCCTTTCGGCCTGTTAACAGACCATAAATGAGTTAGGCCATTTATAGTCGGACCTTAGTTTTGGCCTCTTAACGGCCCATGCCCTTCATGGTCCAATACCAGCCCAGTTTCTCTTTCGGCCTGCTAAAGGGCCACAACACAGTTGGGCCGTTTACAATACGACCTGACTTTCGGCCTCTTAGCGGCCCATGCTCTTCATGGTCCAATACAAGCCCGCTGTCTCTTTCGGCCTGCTAAAGGCTTACAGTATAGTTGGGCCATATGTAGCCCAAATTTAGTAACGGCCTGTTAACGGCCCGTGAAATAAATTAGGGCCACCTGTTGCCCGCTTTGATGTCGGCCTGTTAACGACCCAGGAGGTAAGAGGGCCGACCATTAACTTTCGGCCTAGTAACGGCCCATTAACTTAATGGGCCCACTAAAGTTCGTTCATGTCTTTAGGCCAAATTAGATAATTTGAGCCCATTACGACGAGCAAAGGTACGACATACAGGGAATAACGTTGCACATCCAGAATATATTACAGGAAATTACATCCACTGGGCAATCAAAGATTGATGCCAGTGCAAATAAATGAGCAGAACCTAACCATCTACAACGTCACAATCTGCAACCTCAACACAGATGACGCCCATAAGCATGTGGGAAAGTTCTTGCTGCTTTGCCACACTGTCTCTAAAAACATTGATAAGTTGTTGTGTCGCACGAATCTGCACCTCTGATTCATCCACCATTTCCATCATTGCTTCAGCCATTAATTGGTTCACAAACATACATTTATTCCGTTGCATTCGAGATAGAGGATACTGAACAGATTCAGATGGCGATTTTGGCAGGCTTGTATTATTGATAGTGGAGAGTGTCTTGACCACTGCATCATAACATAAATTAGGACGGGAACCAAACAGATTAATCATGAGTTATTGCCATATTACCTGGCCTAGATTTACTGGAAAGAAACAGTGGGGTTGCCTTGCTGTTTTTAGAGTTTGTCTTCTTATCTTCAGCAGCCTGCACAAAATTAACACACTAGCATTGCTATCATTGGCCAAGTCAGATAATAGGAAAGCAACATTGACACAACGAACGTTTGGGCAACTAGCCTACACCAAATTAACACAATATGGCACAGCTATCATCAGCCAGGTAAGGTAATACGAAAGCAACATTGACACAATGAATGAATGGGCAACCAGAGAAGCACTACAATTCAGTAATGTGCGTGATATGAGATAGCACATTCATGCAGCTCAGTACACAAAACTACCAGGCAGTTTTCCTTATAAAAATCAACATTGGCGCCTTTAAAATTTTGCTACAACTAATTTTAGATCAGATAAAGGTTAGATTCACGCCGATTAACAAAATACATGTTTATGCAAAAATATAGTGATATACAATAGGTACTTACATCAGCACTGGAGCACAGAGAATTCCCGCAAGATATTTTCCTCGAATACAATCCCAATGGAGGAAGTCTTGTATGGTTTAACCTTATTTTCTAAAAGAGAGACGGGTAAGAAACATGGAGAAAATATGATCAGAATGCTATAAAATTTCATGATGCGAGGATACGCATGCGCTTCTTAGAATGGAGTTGACATTCTTTTGCTGGACTGGAGCGGACTAGTTCTTTGGCCATTGGAATCTGCTTATTATCAGTGGGAGTTGGGTTTCTCTGTGCTGGAGCAGTATCTATGAAAAATGGAGTTGGTTTATTATCTCCTGGCGTTTGGATCTTTTGCAAAGACCTGGTTTGTAACCCTTCAGATTCTAACATAGCCGTCTTCCCCTTGCATGCCTTATATAGAAGAATGGTGATTCAGTTATAAAACATGCTACAACAGAGATGGAATAGGTACTGAAGACTAGAAAGGCATGACATATTGACATGTATTCACTCCATCCGGAAGTAAATGGTTGGGTCTAGGCGTATTTCAGTTCTAGATACATCCAGTTTTATCCATTTATGCGACATTTAATCCGGACGGAGGGAGTATGATGTAAGAGCTAGGGATACGACAGGACAACACAGTAAAAAAACACTGAAAAACCCACTGCAGAAACAAAGTATTCAAACCCACTGATATGAGATAGTACACTCATGCAGCTCAGGATGCAAAACTACCAGGCAGTTTTCCTTGCAAAAATCAACATTGTGGCCTTTAATCATACATTTTGCTACAACTAAATTTAGACCAGATAAAGGTTGGATTCACGCCGATTAACAAAATACATGATGATGTAAAAATATAGTGATATACAACAGGTACTTACATCTACATTGGAGCACAGAGAATTCCTGAAAGAATCTTTCCTCATAAACGATACCATTGCAGAAAATCTTCTACCTGTTAAGCTTATTTTCTAAAAGAGAGATGGGTAAGAAACATGTAGAAAATATGATCAGCATGCTATAAAATTTCATGATGCAAGGATATGCAAATGCTTCTTAGAATTGAGTTGACATATATTTGCTGGGGAGCGGACTAGTTCTTTGGCCACTAGAATCTGCTTATTATCAGTAGGAGTTGGGTTTCTCTGTGCTGGAGCAGTATCTATAAAAACTGGAGTTAGTTTATTATCTCCTGGCGTTTGGATCTTTTGCAAAGGCCTTGTTTGTAACCCTTCAGATTCTAACATAGTCGTCTTCCCCTTGCATGCCTTGTATAGAAGAATGGTGCTTTAATTATAAAACATGCGGTAGCAGAGAGATGGAATAGGTACTGAAGAATATAAAGGCATGACATATTGACATGTATTCCCTCCATCCGGAAAAAAATGGATGGGTCTAGGCGTATTTCAGTTCTAGATACATCGTTTTTATCCATTTCGGCAACATGTAATCCGGACGGAGGGAGTATGGTGTAAGAGCTAGGGATACGACAGGACAACACAGCAAAAAAACACTAGTTGAATGTAAAACAGTATGCTAGCGGAATACATACAGAAATAACTAAGGCAACATACACGTGTATGATTGGGAAAATAAGATGGCATTGCAACAGAGCACTAGAACAGCACTTCAATGTAAAAAAACATGGTATGGTAGACAGATGAAGTACATACTAATGAATAACAATGCATAAGATATTCAGAAGCATGATATCCAAATTAAGCAGATGGCATTGCGATAGAGTAGAATGACAGTACTTGAATTTGAAAACATGTTATCATGAATGGAATAGGTACTGAAAAACAGGAAGGCATGCCATATTTACATGCATGATCAGCATGCTAAGCACATGGCATTGCAACAGAGTAGATACACTCTAGGACATTATATGCATGTTGTACCCATATCACAGGCCAAGTTAGAGCAAAGACCTTGTGGGGTGAAGAGGATTCATCATCTTTCTGCAAGTCTTCTGAAGAACTACCTTTACATGTTCCATCATATTGGGTATCATTGACATCAAGTTTATTGGCCTTTACATTGCTCCGTGAGGTTCTTGTGGATATATCAGTGTGTGCAATTATATATGACATGCATGGAAGACAACTAGTAGTTAGATTTATGTAATGAGTGCCTATATGAGACGACATAAATAGTAGGACTGGGGTTAACTAGAAGCAACAGGTCTCATAAACTAAAGGGAGAACACAGGTGAAAGCTACAGAATATGTATTGTTTGTACTCGAGATTAACTAGATGGCACACAAAAGTATTAAAGAACAACATAGGAAATACTAGAAGTGGTATAATACTATAATCACCAGCCTGTGGGATAGCATTGGCTGATGGATGATAACTATGGAACAGTGTTACCTAAAGAACAAGTATCTTAGCTGAACTATGGAACAGCGTTAACTCCTAAACAAGACCCATAAGAGATCAGCATGAATATACAGTGAAATGTGATGATCTATTTTCCATGCTTAGATGAATAACAAAGCCATAAATGTTGCACACAAGTAAGATGAGGGTACAACCTATCTGGTTGCCATCCATAGGAGTGAGCATCTTGTGCTGACTTGTCGATGGCCCTGCAGTTGTTGTGGCTATGCATGTCGGGCACGCGCATTCGATGCAGGGAACTGTTGAGTGGGGACTATTGCTCCCTTCTCGTGTATGCTTCCCTTGTTGGAGCAGCCGCGGTGAGTCGGAAGACGGTGTGTATGAAGATGCAGATAACACATAATGTTAAGAACGACATATCTCTTTGATCTGAATAAATACACTAAGAGATCAACAACAAGGTACGAGAGTGGTCACACGTCTGTTGACTGAAGACTAAATTGGGGTCACACGATTTTATTTTATTTTTGTACTGTCTGATCTACGCCGGATGGTTGGTCGTCTTGTGCCTGCCGACTGACACTGTTCGGAATCTTCCCCGAAGAGCCAGCGACCAACGGAAGAGCAACCTGCCTCCGCCGTCCGTAGCCCCGGCCAAAACCCCGCTCCCCGCCCCACCGCACTGCCATGGTTGCGCCGTCCCCGGGCCAATCCACAAAGACTCCCCGTCATCCAGATCCGGCGGCGGCAGTACCTTCAACCCACGCAACTCTAAAAGATAGCCATCTAAGCGCTGCTTCTGCGGCGAACTTGCGGCCCCGCACCCTTACGTTAGACACCAACCAACCGACAGCCTAGGAGCTCCGTCGCCTCAAGGGGTGCGGTGTCCCATTGCAAATCGATTGGCCCAGAATAAAAATTCACACAACTGATGCCTAAATAAAGTGATTTGAGATGAGGGTGCGACCTATCTGGCGGCATGGTGAAGTAGGCAGGTCCAGCTGCCGAGTCAGTGAGGCCGGCGCGGTTGCGGTGGCGACCGACGGCAGGGAAAGAGCGATGTCGCGACGGTCGACGGCTACGCCGAAGCAGCGTCAGGACTCTGGACAGATCCGAAGTTGGAGCCGCTCCGGCGCCGTGAACAACGGTGGGGGTGAATCGGCTCTGGTACGGTTCACGAGGCCGTCGTCGAGGCAGCACCAGCAGCACGGAGTAAGAGGCACACGGCCCAGTGCACGATGGCAAATGGACAGCGTCTCCGGCAATAGGGAGGAGGGTGGCTGTGAAATTGGTGCGGTGGTGGCGCCATGGAGGTGGGGCTGAGGTTTCGCGGCTCAGGAGAAGGGAGCTTCCTGGGGAGATGGAAATTTGGCGCCCACGAGGTATGAATGGGGGCGGGCGGGGGGGAATTGGGAGGGGAGTGGAACCATATCTTACGGACGCATTTGTCTGAAATGTGAGGGGGAGTTATAGTTCTACCCTTGCCTATAGGCTTCTCAGCTCGGGTCTGTGTACTGAGGGTCAGGGATAGTAGAGTAACTTTGCTTCTCCCCAAATAGTGGGCAGTAGCGATTTCGGGCGAGGAGGGCGTGTTTTGAACTATAGTGGGCGCGAGCGATTTCGGGCGAAGAGAGCGTGTTTTGAAATAGTGGGCGCGAGCTATTTCGGGCGAGGAGAGCGTGTTTTGCCGACCATGGTTTATGAATTATTCGGCACATGTCATTTTGGCCGAGGAGAAGACGTGCTTGGATGAAGTTACGAACCTACCCTCGATGTACAACGGGCCAATTGATGCGTGTCCCACATAGGACGGTAATTTTGTGTCTCCCATTTATTTGCTCGGGCGAATTCCACCGAGCAGAGAGGATGTTTAATAGTTCATTCAAATTTTGGGAGAACGAGCATCCACGTCTACCTTACCAAGTTGATTCGGATCAAATTTTGAAATATTAGCTTGCCACTTCTTTTTTAGATGAAGAGATGATGCTCGGGAGTAATGTGTTTTTACATGCTCATTGCTAGCGATTTACTATATGACAAATAGTTGACCCACTCAAAACGCGAATCAAACCCAAAATGAAATATCTCGATTCAATGAAAGAAATAGCTCGTTCAGTAGGTCAAAATAGTGAACTAAATCCAAAATTTAACACCTCAATCGAGTAGCATGTTGTACAGTATTATAGTACTCCATGAACATTTTGAAAGTCAAATTAATGAACTTGTTTGATATACGCATATATCCGTTCATGTGTGGATTGCAGACAACATGTTCTCCAATTTACATATTTGAATGCAAGTTTATATCGAAACATGGTTTATATCAGTCTTTGATGCATAAAACGCGACCTCCCCCTCTCCCGAACTCCTGTTCTCTCTCGATCTCTCTCTCGCCGACAATCTTCAATTCTGCCGCACGAATCCGACACAGAAACCTTGTTCGTCCCTCTCCCTTTCTCTCCATCTCTCTCTCTCTCTCTCTCTCTCTCTCTCTATGTGTGTGTGTGTGTCGGGGGGTCTTTCTAGTTCGCATGCATATATACACCATCTATAGGTCTCTTTCGCACACTATGTATGATACTCTAGCTAGTCCAAGCTAGATATCTTGGGTGCACTCATCGTACGCACACAGATTCCTTGCCTCTTTGCCTGTAACTCTCTCACGCACCACTATGTCGTCTCGGAACTCTTCCCCCCTTCTCTCAAACTCTCCATCCACCTGGGTCACACATACACATGCATATCTCACTCGCACTCGATAGGCCCATCTAAAACTCTAACTCTCCCCCTCGTTCTCTCTCCATCTCACACGCGCACACACACAATCTCGTGCCCAACTAGCCAAGTATGATGGTCTCTCACTCAATTGTAGGCACACGCAGTCCCCCCTATATGTATATGACTAGCTAATCTTAGTCTCCATCCCAAACATGTGCATGGTCTATCTCGATTTCTCTCGGGGCATCTTTCTATCGCGCACGCACTCCCTCGATCTCCCACCCATATAGTCCCCTCACGATCTCGACGGGATCTCTCTATCACAAACGCACCCTCTCTACCTGCCCATGCATCCATGCCATCCATGTGTCCCTCTCGACCTCTGTTCCTTGTTGGCCACACCTCTATTGGACATGTGCTACAGGGGTGTCTCTCTCCGTTGCAAACAATCACACACTAGCTATCTTCGTGTATCTCCTCGCCTCGCTTTTCCATCTCGGAGATGCATGCGTGATATGTTCGAATAAGAAATGAAAAAACACACTCTCTCTCTAATTTATCGTTTGTTGTCACTTCCTCTTTCACACACATACTCTTTTTGCACACTTACTCATTCTCCTTCACATGCACTGTCTCGACTGAGGCACTCTCCTCAGTCCATAGCATATAGATTTATTGAAAAGTCAAACATCACAAAGTTTGACCATGTATGCGGAGAAAAAAAATTACATCTAGTACGGCAAACATATACCATTAGATTCACCATGAGATGTAGTTTTGTATGATATATCTTTGGTATTGTAGATATAAATAACATTTGCATAAACCTGATCAAAGTTTCCAAAGTTTGACTTCTACAAAATTTACATGCACTGCATTATCGAGCGGATGGAATATCTCTTTCCCCCTCTCAGCTATCCGACGCATCACTCAGCCTTATCGGGGCTCCTCAATCTCTCTCAAACTTTATTGGTCAGTTTGGTTCGTGACCTGACCCTCATGCCTTGATGGCCGGTACTGCCTAGTGTGGACGTGAGATGTAAAATATTTCTGCCTGGCCAGGCTTGTGTGGTGCTAAAGCGTTTGCTTCATGCCTGAGCCAGGCAAAGCATCAACATCCCATCAATCAATCCATGCATCAATTATTTAATGCTAATATCCATCCATGTTGCTGCTAGCCTCGTGGCCACACGACCAGGCACGGCCAGGCGTTCGAAATCGGTCGCCTGGGACAGGCTACTTGCAGTGTCTCGAGTTCAGTCAGGCTAATTAAAGTGCAAGGGAACCCAGGCCAGGCGGGCTTTCTTTTTCACAGGGTAGCAACCAAACAAGCATGCATGAAATCCAGCCACAACCCCAGGCCAGGCAAGACATGCTATGACGCAAGCCAAACTGGTCTTATATCTCCCTGGTTCACACATACACATGTCTCGCTCGCGCTATACATATAGACCCATCCAACACTCTCCGCCCTTGTTCTCTCTCCATGTGACACGCACCCCCTAAGTACCATAATCCCTCAACCCATCATAGGCGCAAGCACTCCCCCCCTCCAAATATGATTATCTCTTACTAGCCATCAGGAACACACGTATTGTCTCCTTCCATCCATACGTCTATCTCGATATCTCTCGGGGCATCTTCTATCGCGCACACACCTTGTCACTCGATCTCCCACCCATGTAGTCCCATCACGATCTCCAGGGGATCTCTCTATGACAAACATACACTCTCTCCTCCCCGTGTCTGCATTTTCTCCGTACGTCTCTCTCGACCTCTCTCCCTTGTTTGTCAGACCCCTCTTGGCCACGTGCTAGGGGTCTTGCTCTCTCGGTTCCAAACAACCACACTCTATCTCCTCACCTTGCCTCCGTTGTCGAAGATGCATGTGTGATATGTTTGCATGAGACACGAACGCTTTTTCTCTACTTTTATCGTGTGTTGTCCATGTCTCTTTCACACACGCACACACACTTTTTTCACTCACTCTCTCCCTCTCTCTTGTTAGGGACTCTGTCACGTCCATAAGCATATGGATGTTTTGAAAAGTCAAACCTCAGAAACGTTTGACCAGGTATATGTGGAGAAAAACATTTACATCTGGAACGATCATTAGATTCATCACAACATGTACTTACTTCATACTATCATTTATCTTTGGTATTGTAGATATAAGTAATTTCTTTATAAATTTGGTCAAAGTTTCAAAAGTTTGACTTCAAAAATGTTGGAATTACATTATCGAACGGAGGGAGTAGCTCTTTCTCTCTCTCTCTGCTATCTCTCACGGGCCTCCCCTCTCAGTCGAACTCTCTATACTGATGGATTGTACGCTCACTGTGTCAGCGTATAGCTTCGTATATTGTTTAGTTGACCGGTCAACCAATCCACATGCTGCCTTGTCAGCTCGTGTTCTGTATCTTCGTGTGCTGGCCCATGTGGCAGTGGGTGAAAATAAGTAAACTAGAGGCCCATCTGACACACGGTGAAGTAAACAAAGTTGAAACCACTCAGGGTAGCACCCCGCACGCTAGTAAATTGAGGGCGCATTGAGGACAAATTTCTTGTGCGCGAAGGACGCACTCGCGCACAATTCACCATTGCGCGGCGGCATGCACAGAAGGACACACTCGCGCACACCCACCACACAACACACACCAGCACACGTGTACACCGGCGTCGCCGTCGGTTGAGATGGACGGCGAGGCAGCCAACAAGCGGAGGCGGCTAGAGCCAAAACCGCATCCGGCGAGCCCTGGGCCAGGCAAACACCTTGACATCCTGGGCCAGCCAAACGCCTTGACATCCGCATGTTCAGTACCAACTGCAAGGTCCAACCCAAGTTCGACGAGTGGTTCTTATCCCCCGCCCTAGATCAGCTCGAGGAGTTCAGCTTTGAAGCTTTGAGAGGAAACAGAGAGAGAGAGAGAGAGAGAGAGAGAGAGAGAGAGAATATCACTAGCCAGCCAACCCTATCGTATGAGCGAATGATATTGGTACCTCTTGATGACACGGCAATCTTATGCAGCCAGCTGCTCTAATATGTTCTCTTCTTTTGCAGATAAAAAAAGACCCAAAAGTGAAAAATGTGTTGCACTATAACAATCTCATCGAATGCCTTGATCTCCATCTTACAGAAATTGATTTGATCGACTACTGAGGCAGCACATCTGAGATTAAATTGGCCAAGTTCTTTGTTCTGTAGGCAAGTGTGCTCAAGGTAATGAGGTTTCGCGTTCTCTGGCGCAACAGTGAATGGCGTGCTGATCACCGCAAGCATCTAAGCCTAAATGACAAAGTCTCCGCAGAAGCTGAATTTGTTTTTGAAACATCAAGTGGCCAGAGACTCGAAAACTTATTTGCCCATTAGTGACTTGTCAGGGCGATGGATTTTAGTTTGTACGATAATGTTGCATCCACCTAAAGTAACGAAAGTTCTTACGTAAACTTCCTAGTAATTCCCTCTTCGTAGGTGCAGCATTACTCCTAACATTTGTAATATCAGTTGGAACTTGTAATATTGACATGTCCTATTCCTGCGTTTTCAAAATCCCATGAATCAAACAGGTCCTGAGTTGGTGATGATGTTGTGCCTCCCATCTTACACCAATAGCCGCCGGATCTAAATCTGACGCATACAAACCAAGCTTCTCCATTTTTGCAAAAAGATGCCCGCACTTGTTCCCTATTTACAAACAACTCCTTGTCTCTCACAATCATCCTCATCTCCTCCCCACCACATCTAGGAGTAGAAGGCCGTGGAAAGATCTGGCGCGATGGCCGCTGCCGGAGCCGTCCACCCCCAAACTTGGTGTTTTGTGCAATGCACGGGCATCTACGAACGGGAAATTATATCAAACATGGCTAGTTGTAAGCAGGATAGCTCTACAGCCATGATGATAGTGACTGCAGACGGTGAGGCTGACTATGGTATGCCGAACACGGCGCCTATACTCAGGTGTCATCTCTGGCGTAGGGTCTTGTCACTTCACTGTGAGGAGCAACACGTAATAATTTGACCAACGGGTAGTACAGTGCTAGTACTCCTACTACTACATTGGTAGTACTACTACTAGTACTAGTAGCACCACCGTCTGGATTTAGGAGTACTACCACGTCCATCTGGATTTTTGTATTTGACTAGCAATATCTAGTAATGCATGACACCAAAAATGTACTAGTACTCCCTCTGTAAATAAGTACATGGTGTTTTATTCCTATCGGCGAGAGAACTTAATGTTTTTTTTGCTACTCCTAACTAGAGTACTAATAGGATTACATGCAATGAACTAAACATTGCATGTCATGTTTCGTAGTCTCAAGTCATTGAAAGCATGCACGGCCCACATCTCTCATTTGTTGATATGTCACGAAATAAGAAACAAGGAGGGAGTTAATGCACCGTGCCTAAGTATTTTGGGATTATTTGGTTTTCGTAAGGTGACTTACACAACATTTTTGTTTACATGCATTAACATTTTATTAGTTAAATCAAGGTCAAAACTTGGCGCAAAATGCAAAGTTGACCAATAAACCAGTAAACATCAAACTTCTCTCGTTTGGCCCCAACTAGAGGTCCCGTGAGATGACTATACTGCACCGGCACGGAGGGGGACGCAACTTCATTGACTTACGACAACTGCCTTTGGGTGAATGACACGTGGCCCCAGGGGGTCGCTGGCCCACCTATCATACAACCAAAGGCAGGTGCAGTAGAGGGCCGAGGAGTAGTACGAAATCCTACGCACCTACGCACGCTAACCAAGGGCTGAGTGATCACTCGAATCGCAAGATCAGTTGACTAGAAGCTACGCTAGACCCATGGAGGCAATGAGCGCGAGCATCAGCCAGCTGTGCTAGATGGTCCACGACGCCGGTCTGCGGCCCGGCACCGAGGAGCGTCTCCAGGTAGTATTGCTTAAGGCCGCCAGGGCGAGGGGCCGCTTGGATGACAGCTTCGTCTCCTTGTTCGACGAGGTCCTCGTCGGTTTCCTCGACAAGTTCACCGTCGTCAAGAAGCTTGGAGACGACTTTGACGTAAGCCTCCAGCCGACGCGCCCAGGCTCTGCGATGCCCGCCACCCTCAACGGCCACTATGGTAACAACCTCTTTGACGCACTGGTGGCCTGCGAGTGCCCGCCGTCGCGCCAGAGAATGTCCACCTCGAGGTCGCGCTCACCGCGCAGCGCCTGGCGCAGCAAGACACCATCGACATAATCACCCACGTCTATGCGCAAATCGTCCACAAGGACTACTACATGCAAGAGGAGGACTATAGGACGTTGGCCTTCTTGGAGCGCAGGGCAACCTTGGACGGCACTGTTCAGAAGCACGTTGAGCTCGCCGCCAACGCCGCTTCTCCTCACACGTCGGTTGGTGACCCGGCACACTAGGGCCTAAGGATGTCGTTGAACGTTGATGGATCCGTATGTATTTTTATCTTTCCGTCAAATCCATGTAGTAGTATATGATACGACAGTAATTATCTTACCTTTCGCACCAACTTCATAATTTTCGTACGTACTCTATGCATGAACGGCGCCAGAACCAAACTTCTCATTACTCTAGGAAAAATCGTTATTTTCTATCTATCGGTCGCGCCATGGAGCAGAACCAAATTTTACAAGTTACGAGTTCAAAAGGAAAAGCCTGCCGTGTTCGCGTCGCACCCCCACACGGTTGGTCCGGCACGCCGCTCAAGCGGGAATGCGTGCGGTGTTGCATTTTCACTTACAAGTGGGACCGCAGTTGAGCAAACCGACTATCGGCAAACCCCCACCCCGCCCACCGCGTGATGGCTGAGAAAATAGGAGGGAGAAGAGATGGCTGTAGCACGGACTCCAAGAAAATTGGTGTCGGATGGGACTCGTGTGGGTGGCGTGTGCCGTACTGCTAGACGTGAATGCTAGTTATGGCCCATGCCACCCCACTATATCGAGCCTATATCGAGGTACAGTACGTAGAACAAATTTCCTGCAGTCCGTGCTCAGCCCTCCTCTATCTCTCTTCTTAGCCAGCCAGCGGACGCGCGCAGCCCATCGTCTGTTTGCTCACATGCGGCCCCACATGTCAGTGAAAACGCAAGAGGACCCACTAAACCTACACATCTTTCACCCCGACGTGCCGGTGATGAAAAACAAATCCAATAAAGATCTTCGGTGGCCGCTTTTGGAGTTACTCAAGAGTAGTAAGATTCTATTTACAGTTTAACCCAAGATGCACATCCCGTGGCTTCAACTACCACTCTATTTTCTTTCATGACACGACCTGGATGCTGGATGTCCCACGTGTCGGCAAAAGGAGGAAGAACCCGACCAAATCTTCGGTTCTGCTCTCGGATTAGACTAGTTGTGCTAAATTAAAAAAATTATTGTGTACTCCCTCCGTTCCAAAATACTTGACTTCCATTTGTCCAAAAATGGATGTACCTATATACTAAGAAATGTCTAGATACATATATATTTTTACAAATAGAAGGCATGTATTGTGCAACGGAGGGAGTAGAATGGATGCAAGTTTTTGTATTGGAAAGAAGAGTACATCCATATATTAATAGAGCGCAATTTAGTAGATGTTCTATCACTTTTAGCTAGTAGCACAAAGGCCAGAGATGAGATTACTGCACTTGTTGATACTCCTACTAGAATAGAGGCTAGACATGAGACTAGATGCGAGGAAGCAACGTCTACTTCTTTACACTCGAAGAAGAAAGAAGCACGCAAGATCGAGCCTCCGCAGATCAACAATGAATGCATCGAGAAGGCACTAATCCAACTTACAGGAGTAGTAGAATGTATTCTTGTGGTTCTTGTTTTCTTTGGTCTTGCTTTTATAGTCAAAATTATCGTTGGGGTTCATGCAAAACGGAGGTCCATTTGGGGTCGTGCGTTGGAGCTGGCCTTACAAGTGGGACCGCAGTTAAGGAAACCGACTATCGGCAAACCCGCAGCTCGCCCCCGCGCGATGGCTGAAGTTAGAGAAATGATGAGGTTGAAGAGATTGCTCTAGCACGGATTCCAAGAAATAATATTGTGTCAGATGGATGTCGTGGTGGTGGCGTGTGCCGTACTCCTGGACGTGAATGCTTGTTCTGGCCCATGCCATCCTACTACTCCTACTACTTAGTCCTACTATATAGTATACTAGTATCGAGGATTCGAGGTGCTGGTTACGTACAACGGACACATTAACATATGGCTACAGTAAAAACACCCGCCCGACGCGCGAAGCATGTGAAGCTAGTACAAATAGTGTACTACTATTGTTGATTGGCCTCATCCAATAACCTGTTGCAATGCACGTACAATTATGTATTCGGAAAATATTGTTTGCCTCGTCGCACCACTCACTCAGAGAAGCGACTCGAAAGCCATTCATAAATTTAGTAAGTTTATCACAGGCATATCATTTTATTACATACAACAGGTCATCAACCCACATCGACAACGAGGATACATTATAAATACTAAAGTTTTCACCACACAACAAGTAACAAGCCATGAAATGAACTTCAACTCAACCATTCTGCGGCGTAGGAAACGCTTGCTTTGAACCACAAGTGATTCTCTGGGACGGGCCATCCGTTGTCGATCTGGAGACCAATGCAGGACTGATCATCCAGGCTGAAGCGGCCTACTATATCAGTACCAGGGTAGGGAACCACCCAAATATCCGAGGTATAGACACAGTTGCTTCTCATAAATGTGTCAACAAAGTTGGATCGCCTTTCACCATCATCGGATAGTTTTGTCCAAGGAAGAGCGAGTTTCCTCCAAGACTATCAATTCTGTACCAGGGAGAAGGAGTTAGCGCTAGCACACTAGTATCCATCCCGAATACCATGCAACGGGTGTTGGAATAGGTTCGGAGAGTGCGACCATGGGAGACTACACCTGCTTCCTTAGCAGTAACATCATCAGTGGGTTGTATACACACAAGAAGAGGTGATCCATCGGAATTAGTTGCCAGGCTCCACAGAGTATATCGGCGTTGCTCGTCCTCATGCTCGTGATCATCACCATCGTCATCTCCCCCTTGGTTATAAAAATCTTCAAGTATAGGTGGTGGGATGTTCACAGGACCTTGGAAACACAAGAAGAAGGTTAATTAGTAAAGGGACACTTGCTAACCCGCATGCATGTGGATGAAACAATAATAATTACGGTGGAAGACAAACGTACCGAAACAACGAGGATCCCATGCAAAAACAGTGCCACGAGAGGTGGCAGCAAACACAAGGCCCTTGTATTGAATTGCATCACAGTACACATCCGTGTATAGAAACTAATTTTTGAGTAATATCCATCCAGTCGAACCACGAAGGACGGCAACTAGCTTGTAGAAGATAGCAACAACTTGATAGTTCTTGTAATTCCAAGAGCGGTTGGGAACTCGACAAATTGCTATCTTCAGTAC
The DNA here is from genome assembly GCA_032464435.1 of Aegilops umbellulata. Taxonomy (NCBI): domain Eukaryota; kingdom Viridiplantae; phylum Streptophyta; class Magnoliopsida; order Poales; family Poaceae; genus Aegilops; species Aegilops umbellulata. Next base: position 134,210,482 of record CP136057.1, on the reverse strand, counting down.
ACAACAGTCACCATGATCGTATTTGAACGTACGTAGATCATCTATGTGCTCAACCTCAAGGCATTCGGAGATTTTTGGAAGTGGAACCCGGTGACGAGTGTACACATTCACAAGTTCCAACTCGCAATTGTACCCAATATAAACAACCCAATCTCCATTTGGGCCAGCCCAGGACTTACCCTTAAGCGATGGCATCTTGACGTCACACGTATCATTATCAAGCGGCATCAACTTGCACAAGGCGAGGTCTCCGTCGTCTACTCGCCAGCGAGCAGGGTCATGGCGAAGAAGATAGGGGAGATCAAACCGCTCCTGGACCCTTGGGTTCCTTGCAATGATGTTATTAGTTGAGTCAAGAATGGGCTTGAACGAACCTGCCATGCTAGCCGAGGTGATGACGTCGCACCGATTAATGAGTTCCTCCACCACGTCATCTTTCAGATCGGGGCAAGAATAACGGGGTCATTTCCGGCCTGTTCCCTCCATGGAGAAGACGATCGAACAATTGGCAGAAGAAAGGGTGAAGGGCTGAAGGAAAATGGAGGAGGGAGAGGAAGAGCGTGCGAGAGCAGTTCCAAATCGAGAGGGAAAGGCGAAGAGTCGGTGGACGGTTGCGAGTTTGCCACGGTTCACGAAGAGGCGCCCCGGCCTACACGTCCGTTCGGAAATACTCCTACTACTCGCCGTCGTCTCACTGATATGTTGGAACAGGACCACATGTCAATGAAACATGGTGTGTAATTTCTCGTGCAAAATGCGATCTGGCCACGTTGGCCCAAGGTGCCGCATTAGTTATCGACCTTTATTTTTTTAATGGCGTGCCGATCAGTTTTGAAGCACGACTAACTGGTATTGTACACAGAGAAAATATAAACTACTCTACCACTACCCCACCTCCAGTACTAGTAGTATAAAAAAGATATATAGGCTGGAGCTTCAGCGCTTTCTAGCTAAGGGCTGCCCATTTGCTTCTCACACTACCACCCTCTCTCCAGATCTAAAAAAGACGGCCCCTCTCTCCCTCCTCACCGATAGTCACAGATCCGCCGGGGAAGAAAAGGACGTGCAGCGTTGACGCACTCGTCGTCGGCGAGCGAGGTCACGCACTGACGACAAGGCCGTCCTCTCAGTTCTAGCGCCCGCATGGGATGTCCTCCGTCCCCAAGCTCGCTGCCGTAGTGTGTGCGGAGGACGACGACCACAAGCGAAGCCACTTCCCGCCGACCCTCAGGTATGCTACCTCTTTTCGAGCCATAACCTTGTTCTATTGCCCCATCTGCTACGTTGTTGCATGTGGTTCTTTTTCCACTCCACTATCTTCCCAATTTGCTATCCTCTACTCTGTTGGCCACGCAAACGAAAACCATAGTGAGACGACGGCAAGTAGTAGGAGTATTTCCGAACGGACGTGTAGACTAATCCATGTCTGGATTGAATAAGGAAAGGAAGGGAGACTGTACTGTCCAAGAGAGTAGGCATCCAACCCACATCTAGGTTGAAAAGGGGAAAATCAGAGGCTAAGGAACGTGTCTCGTGTCTCTTGGTTGAAGAAGGGTAGAAAGGCATGACAACGCAATAGAGAATGACCAGGTCGATCGGTTTGTTGTCCTCACATAGGAAAAAGGTGTCTAAAGAGAACAAAAATGGGACGTAATCCACATATGCTGCCTGGATATTTGTTGCTCTGGTCAATCATACCTCCCTCACCACTCGGCGTCCGTGGAGGTACATCGTACTGGTGCGCCCACTGTCCGAATGGGCCTCCCATGCTCTTATTGCCACTTTTTTCTGTTAGTATAACGCCAGCAGTCAAGTCAAGCAATGCTACTGCTAAAGTGATGCCACATTTAACTAATGCCGATTTCAGTCTAATGCCACCCATAAATTTAAGCAATGCCATTTAATGTCACTGGATTATTTCAGGGTTAGCTGTTGATTGTGGATGTATTAAAGATTTTTCAGCTAAGGCATTCTAATGTTGTTGCACAACCAGTATACCAACGATGAAACTTGTTACTACCTTCAGATTTTTGCACTGTTAATGCTTATAGATTACATACCTCACTTTCATGAGATAAGTTAATTTTTTTGTACAGTGTCACCAAAATGCCAAGGCGCTGATGTCATTTTATTTTGGTTAAACTGCACAGACAATTATGAAGACAAGAGGAAAGGTCAAGAGTGGGAACCTCCTCCTCCGGCTGTTCTCTTGAGGAGGTCTGTATGTTTGTCTCTAATGCCTGTCGACTACATACCTGACATCATGATGTAATGTTAAGTCATTTCCTTTTGTATAGTGTCACTGAATTGTCAAGGCGGTGATGGCATTTTATTTTAGCAGAACTACACAAAATTTGCTTAAAGGAAGAGGAAAGGCCAGGAATGGCTCACTATTCCAGAAAAAACTATGTATGCCTTCCTGACATCAGCCACTATTGCTTTATTTATTCCTTCAAACAGGTGGTTAGAAACAGTCTTGCTACCTTTTCCCATTAAGAAATTGGAATGCTTATATTTGTGAGTCTATGCTAAAACTAGTGTCACTTTTTGAGTAATCGCACTTTCAATATCTATGCAAACAGGGATGCTCGATTTTAGTGGAACTGCACAAAAAGTCCAACTGGTTCAACATTAGGAGCATGTTTTTTTTCAAACCTTTATATCCAATTGGTGGCACTATGAGCTGTTCATTACGAAGGTACATGGTTTGCTACTATCTTGCTACTCTTTTTGTACTGTCATTAGATAGTAATACCAGTGGTTTGCATGTGAATTTATTGGCAGGGTGGACCTACATTGGAGGTGCAGGACAGGATTCAATGATTGGATGCTTAATCTCGGTTGTATCGATTTCACCTCTTCCATCACTGCGAACATGGATATCCTTTGTCTAATGAAGAATAGGCGCTATATTTATGCTCTGAACCAGCAAATCAATTCAGTATGAAATTGTCCAGGGCAAAACATAACTGTATCAGATTGTCCAATACAGAACATGACAGATGCTAAGCGGAAGAGACATGTTTAAACCGAAAATACAAGGTGTGGTATATGTTTACTAGCTGCTTGATATTTGTGCAGACAGAGATGTCTGCCCGTTGCTATTTGGCAAACAAACAAAGTGCCCGCAATTTTGGTTGAACTGCACAAGAGAATAGTATAGTCACTGCATGCAGTGTCATTTGAAAATAGACACAGAAAGATTGGATAGTCACCTCATGGTCTGTAGAAAAGTAGTATTGTACTATTTATTGGCCAACACTAGGTGCTCCATTGCTTTGGTCTGATTATACAATGGGCATCATTTTGCCTAAGTTAAAGTTTGTATTCCAAAAATAGTCTCGCCGTGTGATCGAGAGAAGACCAAATCATATTGGAGTGGATGTTCCTCCATCATGTGTGGTTCATTCTCATGGATCCAGCTGTTGGTGAAACCACTTACGTTTGCAAGAGTAATTGTAGACTTCACAAACAAATTTTTCTTTCAGTCTGTACTAAATGTTGGCCAAGAGAAGCATCCATGTTAGTAGGAAGAACAAATGTTTTTTCTAGATCTTTGCTTTTGGAGCTACATATTTGTATATGATCTGTGAATCATTGAGATGCATTAACATGTTTATCTTATGTATGGGAATCGTACTAGTTAGTTTTAGTTGCGATGCAAGATCCGAAGTGGCTGATCTTTGCTTTTGGAGCTACATATTTGTATATGATCTGTGAATCATTGAGATGCATTAACAGTTACTTATTTCTATTCGCTCAGTGTTTACAAGTTACTGATCGATCACTAGCTATCCTACAAATGCACTCCTGGCAGTTTTATTTGCGACGCAAGATGCGAAGTGGCAGTTTTTTGAATAAAAATGCCTACCTCTGAAGAAACTGACAAACTACACTATCGATCCTACACGGATAAAAATGCCTACCTCTGAAGAAACTGACAAGCTACACTATCGATCCTACACGGATAAATAGCGGATCACGCACGTACTACCTCCTTTTCGGTTTGCAGGGCTCAATTCAAGAAACGACCTACTCAATCCTACACGAATAAATAGCAGATCACGCACGTACTAGTACCTCCTTTCCGGTTTGCAGGGCTTAATTCAAACCTCTCACCAACCAAGGTACTCCCTCCGTCCGGGATTTATTAGTCCCGTGAGCAAAGCAGCAATACCAAGGCATGGCAATAATTAACGGCATGCAGAAGTTTAAGCCTAATTAATTCCAGCAATTTAAGTGGCTGCATGCGTGCCCTCGGCTGCGACTCGTTGCATGCTGCTTCGCGTACTGCCTGCGAGCGATTCTGAGTGCCTGCATGCAGCCGGCCGTAATTAAGGCAGCTAACTGATGCGAAAAAAGATACGCTTTAAATCCGTGGAATCATTATTGACAAGGAGGTAGATGATTCGAATGCACTCATTTAACGGCCATGCCGGCGTGCGACCCAGACGGGACGGGACAACACAGTCATAATTTCAGTTTCTTTAGTTTTCCACGGCAAGCTGGCGCGCTAAGCCATTATGCATTGAATTCCGATGACAGTCGCGCTACCTTCCGCCTATAAGTACTGTTTCCCGGCCTTCTCAGGTGCCACCGTGACCCAACTCGCCATATCCTCATAAGCCCCCACCGGCCCGACGTCGCTCGCCACGTCCGCCATGCCCCCGCCCGTCCGCGGTAGGCGACGCTGGAGGCGGTCACCGCCGGAACTAGTGTTCGGGTTTTCACCGGAAGGCAGACAGAGGGAGGAGGCACTCTATCTCTCTTTAGATGGAAATGCGGAGATCGAGGAGTTGTTGGAGCGCGACCGCATGGCGGAGGAGCAGGAGTTGTTGGAGCGCGACCGCCTGGCGGAGGAGCAGCGTATCGCCGATTTGCGCCGCCAGCGGGACATGGAGCAGCAGCGCACCGACGCTCTGAGTCGCGAGCAGAGCGCCCGCAATTGGGCCGACTACATGGAGGACGGCGCCCGGCAAATAGCCCTGGAGGCTGTCGGGCACGCACGCGTTCGCGACGCCGATTTTTACTACCAGCT